>ONZH01027889.1:0-70153 GCA_900303285.1 Rhinella marina | reverse complement strand
TGGAGAGAGGGCCTGTAGGTGGGGGGCAGGCTGGGGGGAAGGAGGTTGAGCTGGAAGAGCCAGAGGAGTGCCCCCTTGGCTAGCGTGTGTGGTGGTGACAACAGCCGGATGGAGTTCGAATGACGACGCAGGACCCCAACTTAAAAATTTAGCATCAACCGGTACAACCGGTTGTCAACTATGAGATTGATCAAGTGTGGTATGTGTTCTATGTATTCTTCTCAGTTTAATACCGTATATGGCACCTATCCGGAAAAATAGTTTGGAGAGAGAGAAAGAGAGGAAAAAGATGTGATTTTAAAAGTGACGTTCAGTATAGATCAGTTAAAGGATTTTATGAAATGGATTTGTATCACTGAGAGCAAAAGAACCGGTGACAACAGAGTGTCTGAGTTAGTATGGGGTAGCTGGTGAAGCACCCAAAAATTTAGCCTGACACAGCATGGCGGTTACACCACCAATGACTTTGTCCGACTGAGAATGCAGTGAAATGGCTTTTGTTGAGCCTCCAAAACTTTTTTTCTTTTCAGAGTACATAATGTCTACCCTCAGCAAAAAAAAAAATTTTTTTAATGTCGGTACTTGCGCATCCTGAAAAATAGTTTTGGACTGTCTGTTTGACGCTCCTGAAACATTGTTTTACACTGTCTGTAGTTGACACTGCGGAAAAATTGTTTGAAGAGAGGGCCTGTAGGTGGACATCCGGAAAAATTGTTTGGAGAGAGGGCCTGTAGGTGGACCTCCGGAAAATTTGTTTGGAGAAAGGGCCTGTAGGTGGACCTCAGGAAAAATTGTTTGGAGAGAGGGCCTGTAGGTGGACCTCTGGAAAAATTGTTTGAAGAGAGGGCCTGTAGGGGGCCCTCCTGAAAAATTGTGGTAAGAGTGCCAGTTGGACCTCTAAAAAATGGCATTTTTTTGGTCAGCGTTAGGCAAAGACAACAAGGAGGAGGAGGAGGAGTAGGAGGAGTAGAGAAGAGAAATCGGATACATAAGTAATGTAAATCTTTAGCTGCTTTCCCCCGGAGGAGATTTAAATTCCGGTGAAATTCAGGCATTTGTTCATTTTAATAAGCGTCAGCCTGTCAGCACTGTCAGTTGACAGGTGTGTACGCTTATCTGTGATGACGCCACCAGCTGCACTGAATACTCGCTCTGACAGCACGCTAGCGGCAGGGCAGGCCAGCACCTCCAAGGCGTACAGCGCCAGTTAAAGCCACGTGTCCAGCTTTGAAACCCAGTAGTTGTATGGAGCAGAGTGATCGGTCCGGACGTTGGTATGGTAAGCTAGGTACTCCCTCAACATCTTTCTGTACAGCTCCCCCTTACTCTGCCTAGACTGGGGACAGGTGACAGTGTCTTGCTGGGGTGATATAAAACTGGCAAAGGTCTTGGAGAGCATTCCCCTGCCAGTGCTGGACAAGCTGCCTGCTCGCCTCCTCTCCCCCGCTACTTGGCCCACAGAACCATGCCCTCTGCCGCTAGCGGTGTCAGATGGGAAGAATTGTTTCAGCTTGTGCACAAGGGCCTGTTGATATTTATTCACTCTCATACTCCTTTCCTCTGCAGGGATGAGAGTGGAAAGGTTCTGCTTGTACCGTGGGTCCAGGAGAGTGAACACCCAGTAATCGGTGTTTGAAAAAATGCTTCTAACACGAGGGTCACGGGATAGGCAGCCTAACATGAAGTCTGCCATGTGCGCCAGAGTCCAAACACGCAAGAATTCCCTCTCCTCACTGGCCTGACTCTCCATTTCTTCCTCCTCCTCCTCCTCCTCCTCCTCCTCCTCTTCAGCCCATACACGCTAAAGAGTTAAGAAGGACTGAGCACTGGTACCCTCTTCTTTCTCGCCGACATTCTCCTCCTCTTCCTCCTCATCCTCATCCCCCTCCTCCGATACGCGCTGAGAAACAGACGGGAGGGTGCTCTGGCTGTCAAGCGACGTATCTTCCTCCACCGTCTCTTGTGACAAGCGCAAAGCATCCGACTTCATGCTGAGCAGTGAGTTTTTCAACAGGCAAAGCAGCGGGATGGTGAGGCTGATAATGGCGGCATCGCCACTGACCATCTGTGTTGACTCCTCAAAGTTGCTCAACACCTGGCAGATATCAGACATCCACGTCCACTCCTCATTGTAGACTTGAGGAATCTGACTGACCTGACCACCAGTTCTGGTGGAAGTTGACATCTGGCAGTCTACAATCGCTCTGCGCTGCTGGTAAACTCTGGATAATATGTTTAATGTTGAATTCCATCTTGTGGGCACGTTGCACAACAGTCGGTGAGCGGGCAGTTGTAGGCGGCGCTGCGCTGCCCTGAGATTGGCAGCATCTGTGGTCGACTTGCGGAAATGCGCACAGATGCGGCGCACCTTGGTGAGCAAATCAGACAGATTGGAGTATGTCTTGAAGAACCGCTGAACTATTAGATTGAACACGTGGGCCAGGCATGGCACATGTGTCAGTCTGCCGAGTTGCCGAGCCGCCACCAGGTTACGCCCATTGTGTCACACACAACCATGCCTGGCTTGAGGTTCAGCGGTGCCAGCCACACATCAGTCTGCACCGTGATGCCCTGTAACAGCTCTTGGGCGGTGTGCCTTTTGTCACCTAAGCTCAGCAGTTTTAGCACCGCCTGCTGGCGCTTAGCCACGGCACTGCTGCTGCGCCTAGAGCTACCGACTGAAGGCGCCGTGCCCATGGATGGTAATTCGGTGGAGAAGGAGGGGTCGGAGGAGGAGGCATAGTACGTCTGAGAGACCGTGACCGAGGTAGGCCCCGCAATCCTCAGTGTGGGCAGTACATGAGCGGCCCCAGGGTCAGTCTCGGTCCCAGCCTCCACCAAGTTAACCCAATGTGCCGTCAGTGAGATATAGTTTCCCTGCCCGGCAGCACTTGTCCACGTGTCCGTGGTTAGGTGGACCTTCTCAGAAACAGCGTTGATCAGGGCACGGATGATGTTCTCTGACACGTGCTGGTGTAGGAGTGGGACGGCACATCGGGAAAAATAGTGGCGGCTGGGGACCGAATACCGAGGGGCAGCCACCGCCATGAGATTGCGAAAGGCCTCGGTCTCTACCAGCCTATAGGGCAGCATTTCTAGGCTTAGCAATTTGGAGATGTGGACGTTGAGGGCTTGGGCATGTGGGTGGGTGGAACTGTATTTCCTCTTGCGCTCCAGCCTCTGCTGTAAAGACAACTGAACGCTGCGCTAGGACACATTAGTGGACGCTGTGGAGGATCGTGGAGGTGAATGTGTGGTTTTCCGGCGGGAGGCGCTCGTGCCGGGGTCCTGGGCAGGGGGTTGTCTAGCAGAGGCAGCGAGTGACACAGGGGAAGGAGCAGTGGTGTGACCCGCAGGAGGTGAACGGCCTTGGTTCCATTGAGTGGGGTGTTTAGCACTCATATGCCTGCGCATGCTGGTGGTGGTTAGGCTAGTAGTGGTGGCACCCCTGCTGATCCTGGTGTGGCACAGGTTGCACACCACAGTCCGTCGGTCATCCTCACTTTCTTTAAAGAACCTCCAGACTTGCGAACATCTAGGCCTCACCACGGGAGCTTCACTACGTGAAACAGTTGCTGCTGATGCACCAGCTCTGGCCCTGCTTCTCCCTCTGGTCACACCACTGCCTCTTACAACCTTTTCTGGTGCAGCACTCGCCTCCGCCTCAGAGGCACTGTCTTCACTCGGCTTATCAACCCAGCTCGGGTCCATCACCTCGTCATCCTCCGATTCCTCAGTCTGCTCCCCCCTCGGACTTCCTGTCTTGACAACAACTTCACCACTGTCTGACAACCGTGTCTCCTCATCGTCCGACACCTCTTTACAAACTTCTTCCACTAAGTCAACATAGTCGTCATCATCATCATCACGCACAGACTGCGACAGTTGGAAAACTTGGGCATCAGGATCGAGGTCAGCAGCAACCTGAGAAGTGGTTTGTGACTCTGGTAAGGGTCCAGAAAACAGTTCCTCAGAGTATGCCGGATCGCATTCCAAATTTTCCTGGGAGGGGGCAGACTGGGGGGGAAGGAGGTTGAGGTGGAGGACCCAGAGGAGTGCTCCCTTGGGTAACGTGGGTGGACTGCATGGAAGACTGACTGGTGGACAAATTACTTGAAGCATTGTCCGCAATCCACGACATCAGCTTTTCGCACTGTTGTGGTTTCAACAGTCCTCTACCGCGTGTCCTTGTAAGTTGAGACATGAAGCTAGTGAGTGTAGCTCTGCGGCGTTCCCCTCATCAGCACGTACTGTCTCACCCTGCCCAGGACCACGGCCTCTGCCCCCTGCAGTAATTGAATACCCACGCCCTCGTCCTCGACCCTTAGCCCTGGGGTTCAACATATTCTGTTTATAAGTGTATTATATAAAAAAAAATAAAATAAATGGGCCTGCTGTACTGAAACCCACAAACTTGTTCAATCTGAACAAGTAAATATATAGGTGGATAAGTTAGATCAAAATTACATATGTTATTACGTACCGTGCAGTATGGAGCAATTACACGGAAACTATTAGATTAGGCAGACTTGGTCTGCTTAATGGCAACCCAGACAAATGTCGCACAGAGATTTTTGTAATCTAGCTGTATCAGTGAGAGCAAAAGACCTTTTTTAATTAAGTGACGTACATAATGTGTCACCTGGAAGGAAATTACGGATTGTGTTGAGTGGACAGCTTAACTGTGACACACAGAATGGTTCCACACAGCTGTGTGAAATGGATTTGTATCACTGAGATATAACAATAAAAAAAAGGGTTATATATGGCGATAGCTGCACTACTAGTGCCAGCCAGCCAGCCCAGCCAGGAGACAAAAAAAAATGTCTTGTAGCCCTTAGAAGGGCTGTTGGGTTCTTTTGAGATCACTCCTGCCTAACAAAGAACTAAATGCAGGCCCTAACACTCTCCCTGAAACGCAGCAGCTCTATACCTAACGACATCCAAACAGCATCTGAGCCGAGCACCGCGGCCAGTCACTAGTATATTCCAGGGTCACCTGATCAGTGCAGCCAACCCCTGCTATCGACATGTAAGCGCCCCACGTGATGCTGGGTATACCGCAGAGTCTCCTGGCTTGTGATTGGCTGAGTTTATAGGCGCCAAAAATGCACAATGCGGAAGTTGCCATTTCCTCAAGCATGGCGAGATACTCGTCCGAGCAGCGAGTACTTACGGGTACCGTAATACTCGAACGAGCACCGAGATGTTCGCTCATCTCTATTTGAAACCTAAAAAGAAATTAGTTGAACAAATAGAGTAATACTCAATATAAGTGTATCAAAATACATTACAATCTCAATGGAAAATAATACTTAAAGGGGTTCTCCGAGTTATAAATATTGATGACCTATCCTCAGGATAGGTCATCAATATCAGATCGGCAGGGGTCCGACACCCGGCACCCCCGCCGATCAGCTGTTTGAAGAGGAGGCGCGCGCCGCATCAGCGCTGCCTCCTCTTCACTGTTTACATGCTGGCCGACTCGGGGGTAGTGGTGAGTAGGTGTAATTACACCTCACTGCCCCATTCATTTCTATGGATAGAATCGCTTCCATAGACTAGTATGGGAGCGATTCTTCCCATAGAAATGAATGGGGCAGTGAGGTGTAATTACACCTACTCACCACTACCCGCGAGTCGGCAAGCATGTAAACACTGAAGAGGAGGCAGCGCTGATACGGCGCGCGCCTCCTCTTCAAACAGCTGATCGGCGGGGGTGCCGGGTGTCGGACCCCTGCCGATCTGATATTGATGACCTATCCTGAGGATAGGTCCTCAATATTTATAACTCGGAGAACCCCTTTAATGATCCAGGGTTTAAATATCAACCAGGAGTCATATTCAGGAGGGGTATTGTCATATACTTTTATATCAGAGAAAAGATGTTTATGAAGACAATGCCTACTGTATATAAATTTGTAGCATAAACTGTTATGTCAGTGGTCAGTGCCTGCTGCTGCCATACTACTCACCATGAGGCCCTGCGTTCTGTGCAAGCTACTGTCTCCATTGTCTCAGTCTTTGTTCCCTTATGGCACACATGCTCACCTGTGGCCTTTTAACGGGCCAGTAAGGGCCACTAAACTTTCCCTAGCCAATGGCTAAGGGTCCCAGGGTATTTAAGACATCCTCTCCAAGCAGAGGGGCCTGAGTTTAAAGGCTCTTGGTGACCAGCAACGGTGTTTGGAAGACTTAATGCCTTTAGTAGTTTGGTTTCCGTACACCCAAGCCATCCAGCCAAGTTTCCTACCGTCAAGTTCTGACAAAAACAAGATTATGCCTGTGTTCTCACATCAGTTTTTTGATCAGTTATTTCCATCAGTTATTGTGAGCCAAAACCAAGTGCGGGTCAAAAACACAGAACAGTTACAAATCTTTTCATTATACTTCATCTCTCTGTAGCCTCCACTCCTGATTTTGGCTCACGAAAACAGATGGAAATAACTGATCAAATAACTGACGAGTAAACAAGAACTAATCTGTATAAGTGACTGCTTAGATTGTACCTTTATCAGTTAGTTTATCCCACAAAAAAAGCCAAACAGGCTATTTACCAAAGCTTAACCCAAATAACTGTGTGCTTATATTAAAATATAACTTTTATTTCCAGTATGCCTTCAATTTTGAATAAATCACCAACAGTGTAACCAGCAAAGCACCCCCACACCATCACACCTCCTCCTCCATGCTTCATGGTGGGAACCAGGCATGTAGAGTCCATCCGTTCACCTTTTCTGCGTTGCACAAAGACACGGTGGTTGGAACCAAAGATCTCAAATTTGGACTCATCAGACCAAATCACAGATTTCCAGTGGTCTAATGTCCATTCCTTGTGTTCTTTAGCCCAAACAAGTCTCTTCTTCTTCTTGCCTGTCCTTAGCAGTGGTTTCCTAGCAGCTATTTTACCATGGAGGCCTGCTGCACACAGTCTCCTCTTAACAGTTGTTGTAGAGATGTGTCTGCTGCTAGAACTCCAACGTGGCATTGACCTGGTCTCTAATCTGAGCTGCTGTTAACCTGCGATTTCTGAGGCCAAGAATGCCAAGAGTGTGCAAAGCAGTAATCAAAGCAAAAGGTGGTTACTTTGAAGAACCTAGAATATAAGACATATTTTCAGTTGTTTCACACTTTTTTGCTAAGTATATAATTCCACATGTGTTAATTCATAGTTTTGATTCCTTCAGTGTGAATCTACAATTTTCATAGTCATGAAAATACAGAAAACTCTTTGAATGAGAAGGTGTGTCCAAACTTTTGGTCTGTACTGTATGTATGTGTATATATATATATATATATATATATATATATATATATATATATTATACCTACGATGACCTGATATAAGTTATCCCATTATTTAAACCATAGTTAAATCACATTTAAACCACCCTGGTACCATACCAATAAAAACTTTAGATCACCCTGCAAAAAATTAACTCTCACAAAGCTTAATTGGTATAAAAATACAAAGTTGTAAGTGTCAGAAGATGGCGGCACTAAGCAATTTTACTTTCCAAATAAAGCCTTTTTTGCATTTTTATAATTAATAAAACATTTACAAAAACTGAACATTTGGTATCTGCATTATAGAACTGAGCCACCAAAATACATTTAAAGTATGATTTCTACTGTAAAAATTAAAACTGAAAAACAGTGGTGGAACTGCTTTGTTTTTTCACACTATCACCCCCCCCCCAAACAAATAAATAAATAAATAAGAAATACATTTAATGTTATTCAGTAGAGGTACCCCAAAATGGTGGCATTAAAATACACCTCGTCCCACATAAAATGAGCCCTGATATAATTATGTCGACTGTTTAATAAAAAAGTTATAGCTTTAGAAATGCAGAGATAAAACAGTGAAAGAATTGCTGGAGCCTTAAGTACCAAACTAGGCTGCATCCTTAAGGGGTTAGAGAAGGCCTGCTCACTGAAATGTTGTAGTTTCATGCCTCTTTGCTCTGAGATAAAGCTTAGAACACTTCACTTTAGTGGTGCTTTGGAGTTTGCACATTAAGAGCACAATATAAAGGCTGACCTCAGTTTGACAACTTAAAATTTGGAGCATTATGGAGTTATATTTAAAGTAATAGTATTTTGATGTGTAGAAATATTTCTTTAGAAAAAAAAATGCTGTATATTCCCTTAGTAGAAGCATTTGTGAATATGGCCCCATGATGCTGATGTTAGAACTTTTAAGTATACCTCTGCAGCTGCACCTCCAAGAAGTGTAAATATATATAAAGACCCACATGCAAATATGTAGTCACTAGAGATGAGTGAACTGGTTCGTCACAGTTCATTATTCGCACGGATATTAGGGTACTCAGCAGTACTCGGTACTCGGCCGAGTAGCATGTGATATTCATGTTTTTTTTTAAACTCCTCCCTGCATGTTTAGCGCCTATTTCTTAGCCAATAAACATGCAGGGAAGGCTGTGGGACTTCCTGCTATGACCTACTACCTTTTCTATGTGTCTAGGAGTGATTGGCTGCCTGCATCAGGTGACCTGCTATCATAAAAGTGGGGACCCTGGGGGCTGGGATCACACACCTTGTGGTTTTAGGAGAGGGAAAGAGTGTATGTGTGTGATAGGGATTGCGATAGTGTAGGAGATAGGAGGTAGTAGTGTGTATTAGGCAGGGAACTACATTTGTGACCCAAAAGTCTTTTTAAAGACTACACTTCAGCTACAGAAGTGCGATTCAGATTTTTGCAAGCAGCACAGCCGATATATACTGCAGTCTGTAGAGTCACTGTCTGACCCTACAGATACAGAATACCCTACAGTGTTGCTTGCTGTAATCTGTGCTGTATATCATACAGTAGGTGCTCTCACAGTGACATATAGTGTGTGATACTGTAAGTTATCTATTCTAATACAGCTGATACGTATATTAGTATAGTTTGTATACTGTGGGGCGTATTGTGCGTGCATAATAGCATTTTGTGCACACGTGTGCAAGCTCACTTCATTTATCCTATACATATATAGACGTATGTATATACATAAAGAGATATAGAGATATATAAAATATATATATATATATATATATATATAGAGAGAGAGAGAGAGTCTCCAAATGGAGAACACCAGGGGCAAGGGTAAAGGTGGTTAAGGTGGGAGATGTGGGTGTGGAACTGGTGTGGTGGGCAGAGGCGGTGCCCGTGGTAGTGTGCGGGGTGACACTGTGCCTGCTCCTATGGGAGCAGTGGAAAGACACCAATTCAGGATGCCTGCTTTTCTGCAAAAGCTTGCAGGGCCGCAGGGTACACCTTTGACCGACCCCCAAGAGCAAGAGAAGGTGCTGAAATGGATGGCGGAGAGCGCGTCCAGCCATATGTCCACTGCCTCATCTTCCAGCCAGTCCACTCATGAGAGCCAGGGGAGTGGACCTGTCCATCCTCCACCTCGCCCCCCTTCTCCCCAGCCTGGGTGCACAGGGTCCAATCCCATGTGGAGACTTACTCCCTGGAACTCTATACTGATCCCTTCCCTGATGTACTATCGGAGGAGATGCCCTGCCCCGATTCGCAAGAGCTGGTGCAGTGTCAGGGTGATGAGGGTGGGGATTTACCTGTGGCGTCTGAGGAGGTGGTGGACGATGACGAGACACAGGTGTCAGGGGGTGAGGTAGTTGTCAGGGAAGTAAGTCAGAGTGGGGACTCTGAGGAAGAGCTGGGTGATGATGAGGGGACAGATCCGACTTGGGTGGATCAGGCACACGAAGATAGCGGTTCTGAGTGTGAGGCAACATCAACACCACAACCGGTTGGGAGAGGCAGTGGGCTGGGCAGAGGGAGAAGCAGGGCCTGAGCTACTACTCCCCCAAGTGTTCCCAGGGGTCAAGCTCCAGGGCGCAAAGCTCGACACTCTGTGGCTTGGGAGTATTTTAGGGATGAAGAGGGCGATCGACGGGTAGCGGTGTGCAACCTGTGCCACACCAAGATTAGCAGGGGGGCCAACAATAAGAACCTGACCCCAAGTAGCATGCGAAGGCATTTGGAGAAGAAACACCCCACTAAGTGGTTCGCACTACAGTCAGCTGGTGAGGGTGACACTGTTGCTTCAGCCCCTGTGTCACATGCTGTCAGTGACATAGTATCCCCCGGCCTGGACGCTCCAGCCTCCAGCCCTGCAAGGACCCCTCCAACTCCATGTCCCTCCCCCGCCTCCACTCATGTGTCCCAGCGCAGTGTTCAATTGTCACTACACCAGACCTTTGAGCGCAAGCGCAAGTACACAGCCGCCCACCCCCATGCACAAGCCTTAAACATGCAGATCAGTAAACTGCTGAGCCTGGAGATGTTGCTGTATAGGCTTGTGGAAACGGAAGCTTTCCGCAACCTCATGGAGGTGGCAGCCCCCCGTTACTTGGTCCCCAGCAGCCACTATTTTTCCCGCTGTGCCGTCCCTGCCCTATACCGCCACGTGTCAGATAACATCATCCGTGCCCTCAGCAACGCGGTTTGTGGGAAGGTCCACCTAACCACAGACATGTGGACAAGTACCGGTGGGCAGGGACACTACATCTCCGTCACAGCACATTGGGTGAACCTGGTGGAGACTGGGACCGAGTCTGACCGTGGGCCTGCTCATGTGCTACCCACACCCAGAATTGCAGGACCAACTTTGGTGTCTGTTTCACCGGCACATTACGCCTCTTCCTCCAATCCCCCTTCACCTCCCCCTCCTCCTCCAAAAGAGTATTGATGACCACATCGCCGAGTGTCAGTAGCTCAATGCGCAGCAGCACTGCGGTGGGGAAGCGTCAGCAGGCAGTGCTGAAACTGCTTAGCTTGGGTGACAAGAGGCACATGGCTGAAGAGCTGTTAGAGGGCATCAGGGGGGAGACCACTGTGTGGCTGGCGCCGCAGAACCTGCAACCAGGCCTGGTTGTTTGTGACAATGGGCGTAACCTGGTGGTCGCTCTGAAACTTGGTGGACTCACACACGTGCCATGCATTGCCCGCCTACTAAACATAGTGGTCCAGCAGTTTCTTAAGACCTACCCCGAGCTTGCTGTGTTGCTCACCAAGGTGCGCCGCATCTGTGCACATTTTAGGAAGTCCACCACAGATGCTGCCACCCTCAGGACACTGCAACAGCGATTACAACTCCCTGCTCACTGTCTGCTGTGTGACGTTCCCACACGTTGGAATTCAACGTTGCATATGATAGCCAGGGTGTACCAGCAGCGCAGGGCAATAGTAGACTGCCAGCTGACATCGTCCCAGAGAGGTGGTAGTCATGCCAGTCAGCTTCCTCAGGTGTATAATGAGGAGTGGACATGGATGGCTGGCATCTGCCAGGTCTTAGGCCCCTTTGAGGAGGCAACACATATGGTTAGCGGCGATGCGGACCTCATCAGCGTCACCATCCCGCTGCTGTGTCTCATCCAAAACTCCTTAAAGAACTTAAGATCAGAGGCTTTAGGCATGTCACAGGAGATGGGGGAAGACGGTGCGTTCTTTGACAGCCAGACCACCCTCAGATCAGTTTTGCAGCGCGAATTGGAGGAGGAGGTAGAGGAGGAGGAGACTCTAGGCCACACTGCAGGGGGTGATTTGATCATAGCAGTTCAGTGGGTATGGGCTGAGGAGGAGGAATTGGAGTTGGAGGTAGAGGAGGAGGAGGAGATGGATAGTCAGTCGATTGAGGAGAGGGAAGTGTTGCGCTGTATGACTGTACCTCACATGGCTGACTTTGTTAGGCTGCCTTTGTCGCGATCCTCACGTGAATTCCATTCTGGCCACCAATGATTACTGAGTGTACACCTTCCTAGACCCACAGTGTAAGGACAATTTCTCCACTCTAATTCCTGTGGAGGAAAGGACTACAAGGGTCAATTTATACCACAACACCCTGGTGCAAAAAATGCTAAAAGGATTTCCATCTGACACCGCTAGCGACAGGGGACGGACTGCAGTGGGCCAAGTAATAGGGGAGAGGAGGGGAAAAGGCAGAGTGTCGAGCAAGGGCAGGGGTACACTGAGTCAGGCCTTTGCCAATTTTTTGTCACCCCAGCCAGACTGTACCACCTGTCCACGGGTTAGGCAGAGTAGGGCGGAACTCTACTGTAAGATGGTGAGGGGGTATGTCGCAGACCAGACCAGCGTCCTGCGCGATCACTCCACTCCATACAATTATTGGCTGTCAAAGCTGGACAAATGGCCTGAACTGGCGCAGTATGCCTTGCCGCTAGCATACTGTCAGAAAGGGTTTTTAGTGCTGCTGGGGGGATAATCACCGACAAACGGACCCACCTGTCGACTGACAGCGCCGACAGGCTGACGTTCATCAAGATGAACACGTTGTGGATATCCCCCCACTTTTTTTCCCCACCGCAGGATAGCAGCTGAAGTCCCTAAGAGCCCTTGTATCCTCCTCCTCCTCTTCCTCCTCCTCCATCACAGTTGCAAACGCAACAATTTTTACGGAGGGCCAACAGGCTCTCTACACACAATGTTTACGGAAGGCCAACAGGCTCTCTACACACAATGTTTACGGAAGGCCAACAGGCTCTCTACACACAATCTTTATGGAAGGCCAACAGGCTCTCTACACACAATGTTTACGGAAGGCCAACAGGCTCTCTACACACAATCTTTACGGAAGGCCAACAGGCTCTCTACACACAATGTTTACGGAAGGCCAACAGGCTCTCTACACACAATCTTTACGGAAGGCCAACAGGCTCTCTACACACAATGTTTACGGAAGGCCAACAGGCTCTCTACACACAATCTTTACGGAAGGCCAACAGGCTCTCTACACACAATCTTTACGGAAGGCCAACAGGCTCTCTACACACAATCTTTACGGAAGGCCAACAGGCTCTCTACACACAATGTTTACGGAAGGCCAACAGGCTCTCTACACACAATGTTTACGGAAGGCCAACAGGCTCTCTACACACAATGTTTACGGAAGGCCAACAGGCTCTCTACACACAATGTTTACGGTAGGCCAACAGGCTCTCTTCACACAATGTTTACGGAAGGCCAACGGGCTCTCTACACACAATGTTTACGGAAGGCCAACGGGCTCTCTACACACAATCTTTACGGAAGGCCAACGGGCTCTCTACACACAATCTTTACGGAAGGCCAACGGGCTCTCTACACACAATCTTTACGGCGGGGCACAAAAGGCTCTCTACACACAATCTTTACGGCGGGGCACAAAAGGCTCTCTACACACAATCTTTACTGCGGGACACAAAAGGCTCTCTACACACAATCTTTATGGCGGGGCACAAAACGCCTGTTGCTCGCCTACTGTCTCTCTCCAAAAACTTCATCCTGAGGCCATTTTAGTGGCTGTTGAAAATTGAAGTTTTCCTGTGGTTCGCCTACTGTCTCTCTCCAAAAACTTCATCATGAGGCCATTTTAGTGGCTGTTGAAAATTGAAGTTTTCCTGTGGTTCGCCTACTGTCTCTCTTCAAAAATTTCTGCTTGAGGTCCAAGTACCACTGGCTTTTGAAAATTTTACTCCTCCTCCTCCTCCGCTGCGCCTACTGTCTCTCCAAAAATACTTCTTTCGGAGACCCAACTACTGTGGTACTGGACTGATCCAGGTGCAGGTGTCCAGACCTCAGCATGTCAGCACTGATCACTGGGTCAGTCCGCTACCAGTGTCTGCCACCTTACAGCAGCTATTCACATCCTGTCACCCAGCTTTCCCATGTGTGATGCTGGAAAATATGACTTGATCTAAACATAAGTGATAAATCCTGACACACATGACTATTAACTTCTATTAGATCGTCATCACCCAGCTTTCTTAGAGTCCTGATCAACAAGTTGTCATTCAGAAATCTGAGAAAGTTGGGTGACAGCTTCTCTATGCTTGCAAGTGGTAATGGTTTCACTGTCTTGAATTCACATCACTGGGAAAGCTGGGTCTTCCTGGAATGAATAGATATTTGTCATTCTGAACCTGGGAAAGCTGGGTTATACATATCTTGTCATTCTTGTAAATCAAGTTGTCACTCTGCTTTCATGAGTATCTGAATGGCAAATATACAGCCAGATTTAAAATGGTGAAACCCCACCCAGCTTTCCCAGAGTCCCGAATGACAGATCATTGCCCTGGTTTGGTAATGGTGTGTGTATGTGTGTGTGACACTTGGTGTCAGGATCAGTCCTGCAGCAGTGGGGATTAGGGGGATGAATGATATGTATTGCACTGTCCCTGCCCAGTGTCTCCTCCTGCACATGCGACCATGCCATCACTGAAGGTCCTGTCGCTCCTTGCACTATATCTGCCTGCTCCATGCATGCTGCCCCTGGTGTTCCCTATCCATTTCCGTGGTGTTTCCATCACTTTCTGAGGTTTTCAGGTGTTTAGGCAACCTTGCCTGTGAAGAACTTTGGTCCCCTGCAAAAATGTTCAGATCTCCCATTGACTTCAATAGGGTCCATTATTCGGATCGAACACCCGAATTTCCGGAAATGTTCAACTCGAGTACCAAGCAATACGAGCATTTTAGTACTCGCTCATCGCTAGTAGTCATGTATATAATTTTTAAAAATCTTCTAAATGGGTTTTAAATATATGCCCAGATCAAGGACTACATTATTTCCAAGCATACACTATTCTGGGTGTAGATTAAAGCATCTTGTCAGTCATGTGCCTAAATGATTGCAATGAATGCAGGAATTTTGGAACATGTAATAGATTCTATTGATAACACCATAGAATTGATTTAACAAGGAAAGTTATTACCTTGTAAATAGGAATATATCCAAAGAGGGATATTGTCAATTGTCAGAGAGGTTTGCCAACTCTCCTGCTGGATAAATAGATATTTTCTACACTGATTTTTGCTGGTACACATGACTTACTTGTAAGTCTTTTGGATGAGTGCATCAAAGCTCTGCATCTAAAAAAGTGACTGCAAATGTTGACCAGCTTTGCTACAGAGTATGTACATTTATAAATAAAAATACAACTAGAAACTAGATTCAAAATTGAATACATTCAATTAAATTCTTTAACAATAACAGGACCAGAGTGGTGCCAGATTATCAAATATAGTGGACTATCAGAGGGTAGTAGAGGATCTCATGAAACATGTCAACATATTTCTATAAAATTGATTGTTTTTGCTCAATCTAATGCTTTTAAGCATTAGAGAATTGTCATTTGTGCCCCCAGTAATGCTCTCTATAGGGCTGCCAATATAAAAAATGTTCCAAGTGCCTATGTAATGCCCCCTATAGCACCCCAGTATTAAACATGTTCCAAGTAATATCCCTTACAGTACCTTTAAACTCTTTAAAGCGACCAAATAAAATAATCTAATATTCTAAGTCTCATTCCACACTGTTGTTTGCAAAGCAGGTTGTTGTGATTATGTCTACTGCTTCATAGGCCTATAAGAGTGAATGGCAGGGCAAGTGGTCATCAGCTCCTGTGCTCGCCACAGTATTCAACTGTATGGCTGTCCTGAGGATGGCAATATAATTGGATTCGGAAGGTTACATATAGGGGAGTATCATATCAGTATGCACCCAGCAGGTGGCTGTGAGTAGGGCCTGGGAGACACTCTGGGCATCAGACAATGAGGGATCCTCCTGGTAGGTCTATAGCCAGTCCCTGAGCATTCATGAAATATTGATTACATGTGCAATTTATGGACACCACACCTCTGATAAGTATAATGTCAACAAACAACTCAGTAAAACACATCAACCCCTTAACCCTTTCAGTACTGGGCCACTTTTCACCTCAAATCCCAGGCCGTTTTTTTGCAAATCTGACGTGTCACTTTATGTGGTAATAACTTTGGAACGCTTTTACTTATCCAGGCCATTCTAAGATTGTTTTCTCGTCACATATTGCGCTTCACGGTAGTAGTAAATTTGTGGCAAAATATTTCATTTTTATTTATAAAAAAAATACCAAATTTACCAAAAATTTGGAAAAATTAGCAAATTTCAAAATCTCAGTTTATCTACTTTCAAAATACATAGTAATACCTCCAAAAATAGTTATTATTTTACATTCCCCATATGTATACTTTATGTTGGCATCATTTTATAAATGTCATTTTACTTTTTTGGGACGTTAGAAAGCTTAAGGGACGTTAGAAGTTTAGAAGCCATTTTTCAAATTTTCGACAAAATTTCCAAAACCATTTTTTTAAGCACCAATTCAGATATAAAGTGATTTTGAGGGGCTTACATAATGGACACCACCCATAAATGACCCCATTTTAGAAACTACATCCCTCAAATTATAAAAAAACTGCTGTTACAAACTTTGTTAACCCTTGAGGTGTTCCACAAGAATTAATGGAAAATGGAGGTGAAATTTCAAAATTTCACTTTTTTGGTAGATTATTCATGTTAATAATTTTTTTCTTGCAAAACAGCAAGAGTTAACAGCAAACTAAACCTCAATATACATTACTCTGATTCTGCAGTTTACAGAAATACCCCATATGTGGTGGTAAACGTCTCTATGGGTTTGTGGCAGTGGTCAGAAGGAAAGGAGCGCCATACGGATTTTGGAGGCAGATTTTGCTAGAATGGTTTTTAGGCACCATTTTGTAATTGAGAGACCCTGACGTACCCCTACAGTAGAAAACCTCAAAAAGTGACCCCATTTTGGAAACCACACCCTTCAAAGAATATATTAAGGAGGGTACTGGCCACTTTGACCCCCTAAGCGTTTTATGGAATTTGGAAACACTTGGCTGTGAAAATGAAAAGTTTCATTTCTTCCAATAAAAATGTTGCTTTAGCCCCAAATTTTTCATATTCACAAGGGGTAACAGGAGAAAAGCACCCCATAATTTGTTCCCCATTTTCTCCTGAATATGGCAACATCCCATATGTGGTGGTAAACTGCTGTGGGGGTACATGGCAGGACTCAGAACAGAAGGAGCAGCACAGATTTTGATGGATTGGTTTGCGGGAGCCATTGATTTTTATTTTTTTGAGTTATTGTCTTATGTGGGGGCTCATTTTTTGCGGGACAAGGTGACGTTTTCATTGGTACCATTTTGGGGTACATAAGACTTTTTGATCGCCTGCTATTACACTTTTTGTGAGGCAAGGTGAAAAAAATGGCTGTTATGGCATAGTTTTTTTTAAATTTTTTTTTACAGCATTCACCTGGGGGGCCATCTCATGTAATATTTTTATAGAGCAGGTTGTTATGGACGCGGCGATACCCAATATGTGTAACTTTTTTATTTTTTGAAAGTTTTACACATTAGATGCATTTTTGAACAGAATAAAATTTGTTTTTTGTGTTGCCATTTTCAGAGAGCCATATTTTTTTTATTTTTCGGGCGATTGTCTCAGGTAGGGTATCATTTTTGCGGGACAAGATGACGGTTTGATTGGTACCATTTTGGGATAAATACGTCTTTTTGATCGCCTGCTATTACACTTTTTGTAAGAGAAGGTGACCAAAAAATGTCTGTTTTGGCACATTTTTTTATTTTTTATTTTTACTGCGTTCACCTGGCGGGGTGGATGACGTGATATTTTTATAGAGCCGGTCGATACGGATGCGGCAATACCTAATATGTTTATCTTTCTTTTTTTACCTTTTTTTTTTTTTACATTTTTTTTTACTTTTTTTTGGAAAATGGCTTTTTTTTTTTTTTACTTGAAACTTTTATTATTATTTTTTTTTAGGAAACTTTATTTTTTAACTTTTTTTTCCACTTTAACTTTTGGGGGTCTGATCCCCTTTACAATGCATTACAATACTTTTGTATTGTAATGCATTGGCTGTAAGTGTATTACTCAATGTAATACACTTACAGCCTGCTTCCTGTGCGATCCAGGGGGCTGGATCGCACAGGAACGCAGGGATAGCAGCCACGATGCCTAAGGAAGGCATCTGGCTGCTATCCGAGCCATCGGGTCCCCGTCACAGCAGCGCGGGGACCCGATGGCCCCCCCGCTTGCCATCCTGAAGTCCTTTCACTCCCGCACACTGCATGTGCCGCGGTCAGCGCTGACCGCGGCACATGAAGGGTTAATGCGCCGGCATTGGTGTTTTCACCGATGCTGGCGCATTCATCAGGGGTCCGGCACTTGGGCACAGCCGGACCCCCGCCGCTGATCGGGCGGGACTTGCGGCAGTCATTTTTGCGCCGTACATGTACGGCGCTGGGAGTGTAAGGGTTAATCTTCTTCCATATACATCCATGTGAGGGACTGTTGAGCAACAACAATGTTAAGGCCCCCATACACGCTAATCTGTTGTCAGATGATCAAACAGTTTGTGGCAGGATGGGCCAGAAGTCTAACATATATGGGGAGCTCTAGAATTTGAGACTTTTAACTCCTGATCCTTTTGTTCTCCTATGAAATCAGCTGCCACCAGAGGTGTATTGCATCAGATCTCAGTTTGCTTGGCCAAACTGAGTGAGTTTGTGTATAGAGGAGCCAATGTTTGTCTGAAAGCTAACAAAGGTGAATGGGCACCTTTAGATTTAATTGGTACCAGATGGTGCTGCTACCCTATCATAAGACAATAAACATGAAAAGAAAGCAGCAAAGGTAAGCTGTAGTCAAACAGTTGCATATCAGTATGTAAATGTCTCGGCTACCTGCAGGATTCGACTCTGAATGTCCGGAATATGCACTCTTGGTATGCCCTGCACCTTGCCACAACTTACCATGGCATACACTGTCAGATGTGAGATCTCACTAGTTATTACTACTTAAAGAGTACAATCCACTGAATTAATACTGCAGTCACTGATGTATATAAATGGTAATATTATATATTAAGATTCTGGAACTCATCTCCTGTGGCACCTGGCGCACACATAATGTGCAGATGAAGCCTTGGGCACTACACCTTTCCTCAGTGTGAGAGAAATAAATAATAGCTATTTAAAATTGTAATTGCCACCATTCCACGTGAGAAATCAGTTGTTTTGCAATTGGTAGTATATTTTGGTATGCACATAAGTTAATATTCCTTATTTTAATGAACATTTGATATGTAGGTCTAAGAAAGATATACTATAAATATCATTGTGTACTAAATATCATATTTCTGTGATGATACAGTAATATATTCACCAGTGTCATATATTAAGTACAAGATGATGTAACTCAGTAATAAAGAGCAGAAATGTTAATAAAATATAATTTTACTGTACAGTTCTAGAGAAATTGTCTGCCTTGTCAAAAAAGGTTAGGGCATATGGTTGAATAGGGGAATAAAAATATTGGACAATTCATGAAAAATAGTCATAAGTCAGAGAAAAAGTCAGAGAAAAGACCATCAAAAACTCATATTTGTCAAAACTAAGCTCTTTATTATACATAGAAATTGCAATGCTGAACATCTACTAATTCAACATTAAACATAATATATGGATTTTGTTATATACTAAAGAAACTATTATAGTTATTGGAATACAAACACTTATTCTACTCTATTTTAAGCACAAAATAAAGGACATCATTCTACTAATGTGTAATATCATCAACACTAAAAAAATAAATTGTATGTGACCTTTCAAATGTCAGAATTTCACGAACATTTTTAGCTGATGAAAGCACACTCATATAATTGTGTCTTTAAGTTCAGTAGATTAGACAAATTAGTAATTGGACCAATGTCTGATCTTTCTTACTGTGTAACTTTTTCATTCATCTGTTAAAGGTATGCATTGGAGCAATTGATTAAAATAAATAATGTGAGCTTTATATAGCATTGCATTTAAAGAGGGATATGGTTATTTTACATGAATCAGATGAGGAATAATGCAGAACACTTTTTATTCGCTTACCTTCTATTTTCCATTTGAGTTGTGGTAATATGTTCATCCATTTCAACCTTAAACAGTGGAAACTCATGAGAGTCATAGTAGAAAAAACCTTTGGATTCTTATCATACTGATTGAAATGAATGGGGATAGTTTGAATTTTACAGTACTTTTAGAGAAAATCCATGTTACATCTTTCAATGAGGCAGAAAAATCAAAAATCTCTCAGGGAGTTAAAAGTTGGAATGTATTCATGAAGGCAAATGACAGATACAATTTAATAATGTGAAAGAAAGTACTATACATTTATTTGTGAAGTGATGTGTTGTGGCAAATGGCACACCGCACAAAAGGCTACTCCTTTCTAGTTGTAGCCCATTTTGATATGGGGTCGGGGGCCTGTGGGTACGTTGTCAGAGTTGTTGAACTTGAACATCAAGACCCCATACAAAAAATAACAACAAAAAGAAATCACACATAATTTGCCTTAATTTACTGGGATACAATGAGCGAACACATTTGGGCTGCCCTAAGTGTTAATCATGGATTACATTAATAGTAATTTACAATGCATTAGAAAAGTATTTCTTATGAAGACTTGAACAAAGCATAGTCTTAATTGCAGCTTTTAAATGCAATAAAAATGTACCTGTATTGTAACTTTAAGAATTCTTCATTCTAATAGGGGAAAATGACATTTGACATGCCACACGACATCATGATGACCTACTTAAGAAGCTTTTTTTATTTATTGCCTCACAGTGTTTAAAATAATTGATACATTTCTCCAAGCAAGACTTTTATGTTAATTTCTGAGTTTTGTACAAGACCCAAAATTATAGCTGTTCATGAAATCTAATGGAATCATGCTATTGCCTAGGACTTTCAAAAACTCAGATTAAATGTGCTAAGATGTTTTGGCTGTTTCTTCCATCAGAATAACATAGTTTTATAGTCATTTTCTGATATGTGACAAAGGCAGCTAATTTATTGAAGTCATTGTTTGAACTGAGCATACAATAAATCTACCACATAGTTTCCAATTCTTTTTAAAACAGAATATTTTCACAGTTGATGTTGTTTTATAAAAAGTAAACATGCATATTTTCTATTGTAAAGGAAATATTGCCAGTACAAATTAGACCAGCATCAAGAAACTCTTACTCTTTTATATATAAAAAACATATTGTATTGCATATAAATCTATTTCAGTATCTGTAGAATAATACATTATCCCTATTAATTATTTTAATTTTGCACATATTTGCTGTGTGGAAATGGTAGTGGCTTAGATAAATATAAAATACTATTAGTTCAGTATATTTACGGTTACTTGAACAAGAAGTAATAGATTTTTTTTTGCAAAGTTAGAATTTATACAACTGGTAAAACTGTAAAATAGCTTACTGTCTGTATACCGTTGATTTCACTAACAAAATAATCAAATAATTTATACTTAGGAATAGGATTTAAAAAGGTAAATCTTTACTAAGTAGGAAGTATTTCAGTGCAAGTGTCATCATAAGAAATAATTTTACTTATTGATTTTGTAATTTACGTTAAACCCTTGGTTGACATTCATATACTGTAAGGTACTTGGTCATTGGGACTGAGAGACTGTTTCAGTCTCTTAAATTAAATATTATTGAGTGCTTGTCTCTTTATCCTCAAAAGTCATATCTTGCATCAATTATATGATGAAACACACAATTGCAGTTTATTTCTATTTTAAAAATAGAAAAAAATAATGAAAAATACTGTGTGTGTGTAAATAGAGATGAATTATTTCTGTATTATTTTCCAGTCTGTCTCTGATTTACAATTCACATTTGAAATTTATTTTTAGTATCTTTTTTAATATGTTGAAAATTCCTTATTTCTTTTGACAAACTCACAATTTAAATACTATATTTTTATATATACTTTGTCATAATGTGCTTTTAATTCTAAATTTATTACAAATCACTTACGTATTACAGAAATTACATTTCCTAAAGCTATTCTATTGGGTAGTGCAGTTCAACACATATCAGCGTAAGCAAATTATAACATTGGGTATAACGATAACTACAATAAACAAAAGTTACTTATTGTAAGTCTCACCTTCAATATTATTTCTATACAATAGTAGGTACAGTATTTAAAATGTAATGATAATTGATTTTGTTCTTTTTTTGTAAGTCCATTGAAATGTCCATATTTTACATTTGGTTTATTAATTTTTATAAACACAATATAAAAACAATACAAAACAATACAATACAAAAACAAGTAACATGCACTTAGAGTAGAAGTAATGTTCAAAATATTACAGTTAAATGTCAATAAACATAACATATAAATGAGGTATAGGTAATATACAATCAGAACCAAATTAGTTGTGGTGAGTCCCATAACAGCCAAGCAAACAATAAGTTCAAGGATGTATGAGGCTGAGAGACCACAAATCTTAAATTATGAGATTCCTACAAAGGTGACTGCAGATGCACACTATGGGTACCATATTTTAGGGAACTTGGCAGGGTATCTGTGGTCATGATACAGAACTTTTTCATATTGAAGGATGTTAATTAGAGATTGCCGTTGACCGACAGAGGGTAAGGTGTCCAGAGAGCAATTGCTTTCTAGACCATGAATAGCAATTCACCAAGAAAGATATGCTAATGGTGAGACTACTGCAGTCCGTTAATGATGCCAAATAAACAGAGCAAAGGATTTATCGAAAGTGTAGTTTTCAAAATATTTTTAAATAATGAAGTAATTTTAAACAAATTTGTGTTTAATAATATTTTATTGGAGTATATAGAAGTACGAACAGCAACATTGTACATTGATTGAGTTACAAGTGAAATAAAGTACAATATTCATAAAAACGGTTTGTGAGTTTTTGACTCCATTAACATTTTAACATATACATTGATTTAGCCGAGAAAGTGGCTAATATTATAGTCGCAAAAATGGGAGATCTGAAATATAAACTTTAAAGTTGGACATACAAAAATCAGAGGGAGGTAAGGTATATAAAGGGTTAGGTAAGTGTAGAGAAGGAAGGGAAAGGTATAGGTAGGGGAAAGGAGAGGGTAGGAGAAGGAACATAGGGGTAAAAAATACATGTTTCACTTCCATTACAACAGCATATGACTACTAAGGTAAGGTATAGGTAGAGCGCAGACATTGCAGATATGACATTTGTCAGATTATTTTAGGTTGATAGTAGAAAGTATAGATACGTATGTTACACTATTATTACACTATTAGTAGGAGTTTGGGACTATTGTGGTTGTCGCTATTGTCTGATGATTTGCAATATGTGGCTTTTAAGCTTTGGCAGGGGGGAATTTCCTATACTTTTCCCAAGGGGCCCAGATTTTGGAGAATTTCCGGTGTCTCCCCCTCTTCCAGGTGGCAATTTGTTCCGTACAATAGATATCATCACATTTCTGAATCCAACAGGATAATGGGGGTCTAGTAGTGTTTTTCCAATAGGCAGCTATTAATATTCTCGCTGAGGCTAACAGTATAGTTATCAAATTAATACTGTGTAAAGGGCCTATTTTACGGTCAATAAGGTTTAGAAGACATACTCTAGGAGATTGTGGGAGTGAGGCCTGTGAGCCCTGAGACTACCATACACAGTTCCTTCTAGTAGTCATTTATTTCTGGACATTTCCACCAAATGTGGTTAAAGGTGCCTATGGAGGAATGACATCTCCAACAGAGTGGATCTGAATTAGGAAAAAGTATCTGAAGTTTCTGTGGTATATAATTAAGACCTTATAGAAATTTTCTTGCAGTCTAACACATGGAGAGATACGTGAGGTAGATCTTAACATAATATCCCTTTCCTCTTTCGAGAATGTAGTGTCACGCTCTGGTGTGGGGGGAATAGCCACATGGAGCGTACGAGGGAAGGGAACAGACCAAAACCAGGGAAACGTTCACCTCCTGCAGGGAACCCTGAAACTAGGCCCTGACTGAATACCAGTATGAACAATCCTGGGTTGTAGGAGAGTTCATACACAGGAACCTAATAATAAATCCACCCTAAAGAACCCTGCAGCTAGTGACAAGAAAGAGTAAACCCGTTCCTCCAAGAGTAAGGATGAACAGGAAACTCCAAAAGGAAAATAAAAAAAGGGAAAAAGTCACTTATCTTTAAGCAGATATCGCAGCAACCGGATCTCAGCCGAGATCCACACCACACACTACTAAGTAGGCAGAAAGTATAAACCTCAAGGGATACTGGGAGAGGAAGGGGTAAATAGGAGAAAGATAACTACCACAGCGGCAATAGCTGAGGGGAAGGGGTGTGGTAAACAGCAACCAAGGGAAAAGCATGTCAAATGATGTCACTCTTGAAAGCCGCGCAGAACGTCTAATACCAGACGCAAGCCCACTCGTGACATGTAGATTGTAGGTCTGCTTCCCAATTTAGTATAAAGGTTAGTACCTTAGGCCTAGACCTAAGTACCAAGGTTGCATAAATAGCAGATAGTTTAGCTTTAGACTCTCTGTGTAAAAGAGCAAGGTTTTCAAATGTAGTAAGTGGGGAGCAAGTATCCTTATGTGGTAGTTTCTTAATATAATGCAGAATATGTAATAACTGAAGAGTGGAGAGGGCTAACTAACTGGGCCCCACAGCAAATTTTTGAACGGGCCCCCCCAGAAACTTCTTTGCAACCCCCAACTCACATGCAACCCTCACTCTTGTGGCTAGTCAAGATTGAGCTCTCCCAGACAAGGCCTGACAGTGTCAGGGCTGGGATACACAGATAAGGGGTAAGTGATCCCTAAGCTTAATCCCAACCCCTTTCCCTGCCTATTGCCCGCTCAGGCTAACCCCTGAGCCGACAACCTGAAGACTGGAAATACACTAACAAAAGTGCGGGGGATAGTAAGACAAACAAGACAGACAAACAAGAACTAAATGGGTAGTCAGGTAGCTGCGTCAAAACCAGGAGAGTACGTCAGGAACAAAATCAGCAAGCAGAGAGAAGTAGTCAAAAACACGCCAAGGGTCAAAGAACATAAAGAGTCTAAACTGCAGAGCAAGAATGTCAAACCAGGTAGTAGCAAGGAAACTCCAAACACTGGCAGCTAGGTAAAAGTTAGAGGGCCTTAAATACCTAGCAGACCCCACCCAACCAGCTGACTGGGAGGAGAAGCAAGGAACAAAAACTTAACTCATGAGATACCAATGAACAGAAAATAAACAGACCCTATATTGCTCGCGTTTTCCGGCGACCAGTAACAGGCCGCGAGCGAGAGTGCACACCAGCCACGTCCCTGGCACTTATGACCGCTGCGCGCGTCCCCTGCCTGGGACGCGCATCCACAGCCAGAGACCGCCGGCTGGAGGAGGAGCCTGCCGAAAAAGCGGACGAAGCCTGACCCCGGGCAACCACCTCGCCACCAGAGTCCGGGGCAGGACCAGCAGAATGGGTGCAATGACTGCCGGTCCTGACAGTACCCCCCCCCTCCAGGAGGGGCCTCCGGACCCTTAGAACTCGGAGATGGTTTAGAAGGATGACTCTGGTGAAACAATCTCACTAAGCGGGGTGCATGCACATCCTTAGCAGGGACCCAAGATCTATCTTCTGGACCAAATCCCTTCCAATGGATGAGGTACTGAAGGGAATTCCTCACCAACCTAGAGTCCAGAACCCTCTCCACCTCATACTCAAGATCTCCATCCACAACAGACGGAGCGGGAGGGTCAGGGAGGGGTACAACAGGGTCAACATAGCGCTTTAGCAGATTTTTATGAAAAGTATTGTGGACCCGCCATTCAGGGGGCAACGCAACCTTGAAAGATACCGGATTAAACACATGAGTTATGACAAAAGGACCGATGAACCTAGGAGCAAATTTCAGAGACGGGACTTTCAATTTGAGGTTTTTAGTAGACAACAAGACTTTATCTCCCACAACAAAAGTTTCAGAGACAGTATGTTTATTCCTGGAATGGTGGACCATTTGGCTTTGTGATTTTTTCAAGTTCTGCTGAACTCGTGACCACACTGTGCACAGTTGGTTAGTTATGGATTCTGCCCGAGCAGTATCAGAAACAGAACACGATGAGAAAGAAAACCTGGGGTGAAAACCATAATTACAGTAAAAGGGTGATATGAGTGTGGATGAACTAGTGTGATTGTTGATAGCAAATTCAGCTAGCGGGAGATATGAGGCCCACTGATGCTGACAGTCAGAGATAAAGAGACGAAGGTACTGGATCAGCTCCTGATTCATCCTCTCCGTCTGCCCATTGGTTTCAGGGTGAAAGGCAGAAGAAAAGGACAATTTAACTTCTAATTTAGAACAGAAAGCTCGTCAAAACTTAGCCACAAATTGTACCCCCCTGTCGGATACCACCTCATCAGGAATACCATGGAGACGAACCACATGCTGGATAAACAGATCAGCCAATTCTTCCGCTGATGGCAGTTTTTTCAACGGAATGAAATGACCCATTTTAGAGAACCGATCCACCACCACCCAAATGACAGTGCACCCCTGGGATGGTGGCAAATCGGTAACAAAGTCCATGGAAATGTTAGACCAGGGTTTGTCTGAAACTGGGAGAGGGAGAAGAGGTCCCTCAGGACGTCTCCTGGGGATCTTTCCCCGTGCGCAGACTTGACAAACCTGAACAAAAGCATAAACGTCAGTATGCATACGTGGCCACCAATAATTTCTTTTCAGTAAATCTAATGTTCCCCGAACACCTGGGTGACCTGCTAGCACTGAACAATGTGTCTCCTCTAACACTCTCAAATGGCAAGACATGGAAACAAACAATTTGCCTTCTGGAAGATCTTTAGGAGCAGAATTTTGTTCAGCAAGAATTTGAGAAGAGAGGTGAGAGGAGACAGCTGCCAGTACAATACCTGGAGGTAAAATGTTACCAGACTCAGACTCCGAACCCTCAGGAATACCGAAACTCCGGGATAAAGCATCAGCTTTAACATTTTCCGTACCCGGTCGGTAGGTAACAACAAAATTAAAACGTGAGAAAAACAAGGCCCATCTGGCCTGATGAGCATTGAGACGTTTTGCACTATCAAGATACACCAGGTTTTTATGGTCTGTGATCACTGTCACTGGGTGAAGAGCTCCCTCCAAAAAATGGCGCCACACTTCAAAAGCCCATTTGATGGCAAGGAGCTCGCGATTCCCAATATCATAATTTCTTTCACATGAAGAGAATTTTTTGGAGAAAAATGCACATGGCCTGAGGTTTGTGAGCAGAAGACCCTTGAGATAATACTGCCCCCACACCGACCTCAGAAGCATCTACCTCTACAATGAAGGGTTGAGAGAGATCAGGCTGAATCAACACAGGGGCTGTAGAAAAGGCTTTCTTGAGCTCCTGAAACGCAGAGTATGCTGCAGGAGACCAGCTGCTAGGATCAGCCCCCTTGCGGGTAAGATCCGTGAGTGGTTTGGCGATTACGGAAAAGTTTTTTATAAAGTTTCTGTAGTAATTGGCAAAACCTAGAAACCGTTGAAGGGATTTTAAGTCAGTAGGGCGGACCCACTCTGCTATCGCCAGAACCTTACACGGATCCATCTGTACATCGGAAGGAGTGACCACATAACCCAGAAATGAAACCTTTTGCACACAAAAAAGACATTTTTCCAACTTAGCGAACAAAGAGTTTTTTTCGCAACCGGGACAACACAAGGCGAAGATGTTCATGATGGGTGGGCAGATCTGCAGAAAAAAATCAGGATGTCATCCAGATAGACCACCATAAAGACCCCAATAACATCATGAAAAATGGTATTCATAAAACCTTGGAAGACTGCCGGGGCATTACTCAGACCGAAAGGCATAACAAGATATTCAAAGTGCCCCAGTGGTGTGTTAAAAGCAGTCTTCCACTCCTCTCCTTCCCGAATCCGAATCAGATTATACGCTCCCCTTAGATCTAATTTGGAGAACCAATTAGCCCCAGAAACCTGATTCAGAAGGTCCGGAATAAGAGGAAGAGGTCCAGAGTTCTTGACCGTGATTTTATTTAATTTGCGGTAATCAATACACGGCCTTAACCCACCATCTTTTTTTCTCCACAAAAAAGAACCCAGCCCCCGTTGGGGACTCAGAAGGTCTAATATGCCCAATAGCCAAGCTTTCATCAATATACTGCTTAAGCGACTCTCTTTCAGGTACAGACAGATTATAAATACGACCCTTAGGCAGCTTGACTTTGGGCAAGAGATCTATCTTACAGTCAAAATCCCTATGAGGAGGAAGGACTTGAGACAGGGGTTTGGAGAATACATCTGCAAAATCAGAGATAAACTCCGGGATCCCAGCATCACATGCAGTCGTGGTACAGAGTGAGACCTGAGACATATAGGCCTTACACTGAGGACCCCAGCGAACAAGATCCAGTGTACCCCAGTCAATAACTGGATTATGTTCCTGGAGCCAGGGCATCCCCAGGATAACGTCCACCGACAAATTTTTCATAACCAGAAAAGAACAATATTCTACCGCCACTTGTCTACCCTGACAGAGGGATAACAAGTGGGAAACCGCTAACGCAGGTCGGTCTGGTTCATCATAAATCTGACCCAGTGCAGAAAAAAAACTGTCCAGAGAAGAACGCAGAGGTGAATCAGGAGGTAAGGAAAGCGCCCAATTTTGCGGGTCACCCCGCAGGAGAGACATAACCAACCCCACCTATTGCGCTTCTGTCCCAGAGTACCGAGGTCGTAAGGAAAAATAAAGTTTACACCCTTCCCGAAATGAAAAATTTCTTACGATTGCCCGGAAAAAGGTCAGGAAGGGGAACCTTAGGTTCAGGTGCAGGTGACTGAACGGCCGGGGGTGGCACCGGGGCCGTAGCATGCATGTCTTCCTGAACCTGAAGGCGGATAGCCAGATCTTGAACCAACTTGGTCAAGGCCTGGACCTGTGCGACCACAGCTGACATAGGCTCCATAGGTGGAGTGAACGTAGCTGGACGTATGCAGGTTGCAGGCTCTTTTGGGCCAGTGTTTCTGTCAGGGCTGGGATACACAGATAAGGGGTAAGTGATCCCTAAGCTTAATCCCAACCCCTTTCCCTGCCTATTGCCCGCTCAGGCTAACCCCTGAGCCGACAACCTGAAGACTGGAAATACACTAACAAAAGTGCGGGGGATGGGAAGACAAATAAGACAGACAAACAAGAACCAAATGGGTAGTCAGGTAGCTGCGTCAAAACCAGGAGAGTACGTCAGGAACAAAATCAGCAAGCAGAGAGAAGTAGTCAAAAACACGCCAAGGGTCAAAGAACATAAAGAGTCTAAACTGCAGAGCAAGAATGTCAAACCAGGTAGTAGCAAGGAAACTCCAAACACTGGCAGCTAGGTAAAAGTTAGAGGGCCTTAAATACCTAGCAGACCCCACCCAACCAGCTGACTGGGAGGAGAAGCAAGGAACAAAAACTTAACTCATGAGATACCAATGAACAGAAAATAAACAGACCCTATATTGCTCGCGTTTTCCGGCGACCAGTAACAGGCCGCGAGCGAGAGTGCGCACCAGCCACGTCCCTGGCACTTATGACCGCTGCGTGCGTCCCCTCCCTGGGACGCGCATCCACAGCCAGAGACTGCCGGCTGGAGGAGGAGCCTGCCCAAATAGCGGACGAAGCCTGACCCCGGGCAACCACCTCGCCACCAGAGTCAGGGGCAGGACCAGTAGAACGGGTGCAATGACTGCCGGTCCTGACAGACAGCCATTCCATCCGTTTCCTATAGTGTCACTGTATAAGGTCATTGTATAATACTGTTGAGGGGGCCCTGACAATAAAATCTTTGTCTCCCTCCTGAAGGGGCCCCAGTGACCCACAAGGGGCCCCAAAGCAGCTGCTTCCCCTGCTTCCCCTATAGCTACGCCCCTGGGAGAGGGATTATAATGCAGGGTGAGAGTCTCAATTGTCAAGGAGGGAGAGATTACTGTCTAAAAGGTCCGTCAAAGGCAGTTGGATGAATTTGCTAGCTTCAGACAGAGATAATCGAAAATTTGCGGAAAAATTCCGTAACACATCCTGTATTTTTAATACTGTAGATAGGGGAGTTGACAGCAATATATGTCTCACGTGGGTGTACTAAATCTTTAGAGTATGTTTGGTGATTGGGTTGGAGACTTCTCTGAGGTCTCAGCAGTCTCCCCTCTCGAGAAACAACAAGGAACGCAATGGGATCGTGCTCGATGGTTTCTCAGCTTGAATTTCTAATCTCAGCCAGTCTAGACACCTATGTCCTAAAATAGATCTATAGTACATCAGAAAATCAGGTAATCCCACCCCTCCCTGTTTATTTGTTTGTACCAGGAGGGAGTAAGGCAACCTGGGCCTAGTTGTGTTCCAGAGGTATTTAGATATTATTTTGCGTATCTGAGCGAAAAACTCTGCTGGCATGTATATTGGAAGGGTTTGCATGAAATACCAAATCTTGGGGGAAGACTCTTCTTCCAGACCAAGATGGGAATGAGGTGTCCCAAGAATCTTTCATCTTGAATCATTTTTAAGGCAAGTCTTTAAAATTCGCTTTGTAAAGCATAGCTGGATTTGCAGTAAGGTTGATCGCCAGGAACTTAATTGACCCACTTGACCACTGATAAGGAGAACCTGTTGCTAACTTCTGTTGCGTTAAAGGATCTAGTGTCACATTTAGTACTTGGGATTTAGTTGGGTTGATCAAGAAATTAGATAATTCTCCAAAAGTTATTAAGGTTGAGTTCATCACAACGCTTGTCGGGGGTTGGTGATGATAATCAAGAGATCGTCCGGGAATGCTGCTTCTTGATGGTGTATATCGCCAATTTGTAAGTCTTGGATTCTATCATCCTGTCTAATGCATTGTAGTAGAGCTTCTATGACTAGGACGAAAAGCAAGGGGGAGAGGGGGCAACCATGTCTGGTACCATTATAGATAATGAAAGGGGGTGAAAGAGTTGAATTTACTAGCACTTGAGTAGAGATGAGCGAAACGATTCGTCGATTCGTTGATTCGTATCAAATCTTGGAAATTTTCAGCTGCGAAGTGAATCCGAATATTAGGTGATTCGCTTCAGCTTTGTACGCATTCGCTACGTACTTGTCCTATAAATAATATGCTATTTCTACGTATAAGTTACTCTATACGCTGTTGCGTACTAATTCAGTTCATTAGCGAACTTTTACTGTTAGTTCATTTATCGTGCGTAAAAGCCCAGGAAGAAAGTGGTCACCTGACCTAGTGGGCAGGGCTTGCTCTGATTGGCTCAGGCTCAGTAAGCCAGTGACGCATCACTTCTGCTGCGACTGCTGAGACGAGCAGAAGCACTGTGTGTGAAGTTCTGAGACTCTGAGACCTGTTTTGTGAAAATTGGGGTGTAATTGCTCTGGGAATCCATATTACACATATCAGGAATACTGCAGGGCAAGTGCAGGGCCAGTTCAGGGCTAGTATTTATTTAGTCAGGGAGAGAGAGACAGGGAGAGATAGGGAGATACAGTGACAAAGACCAGCTGCAGGGCCACAGAGTGAATTGAAAAATGTCTGGAATGGATAAGCAAAACGGGTCCAGTTCCAGCCAGACCTTGAGCTCTAAAAAAGGAGAAGGTGGCACAGGGCAGAAGTGCCAAAGGACCTGTAGCCAGAGCATCTACAAGTAGTATTCGCAATACTTGGCCGTTGTTCCACCAGGCTAACCCACCAAGGCACAAAATTGTAGTGGAGGAGAAAGTGGATGAGGTAGTGGAGTGGATGGCACGCTCATCTCAGTCTCAGCCGGATGATCTGCTGTCATCTGCTCATACAGTATCCATATGTAACCAGGGGTCAGACTCAGAGCGTTCCTCCTGCTCCACCATTCCTCTCCAGCAAAGCCCATCATTTTCGTACGCAATTTGTACGCTCATGCGTACGTGTTCAAAGAGGTTGCGTACCTTACCTGAACGTTCGTTATTAGTGCGCGAATGTTTGCTAAAAGCCATATAATTACATATATTTTGTACGCAAATTCAACGAATCTATTCGTTGAATATACGAATCTTAGGAAAAGATTCTTCTGTGAATGTTCGCCGAATAAAATTTTGCATGATTCTCTCATCTCTACACTTGAGCTGAGGGTTTTTGATACATAGCCATAATTGCTGCAATGAAAGAGGTTGGGATTTGATATTTAAGCAATATTCTGGTCATAAAAAGCTAGTCGACCCGGTCAAAGGCTTTTTCGGTGTCTGTGCCAAGTAGTACCAGCGGTGTTTGTTTCTTACGAGCATGATGTATAAGATGAATGAGGCTGATAGTATTCATACACCCCTCTCTACCTGCTACAAATCCCACTTGTTCTACGTTGATAAGACTAGGGAGAAGGGGCTGCAATCTAAGCGCCATCATTTTGGCATACAATTTAAGGTCTGTGTTTAAAAGAGAAATTGGACGGTAGCTAGCACATGCAGTGGGGTCCTTGCCTTCTTTAGGGATTATTGTAACTGTGGCATGCAACATATGTGGTGGAAGCGGTGAGCTACTTAAAATGTTGTTACGTATTCTCAATAATTTAGGCATTAATATGGTCTGGAAGGTTTTATAATAAAGGAGTGGTAATATAATAAAGGAGTCTGGGCCTGGGCTTTTATATAAAGCGGTAGATTTAATAGCTGAGTTGATTTCTTCCATGGAGAAGGGGCGTGACAGAGTTATTTTTTGATCAGTGGTCAAGTGGGGCAACTGAAGGGACTGAAGCCAGGCGTCAATCTCCTCAGTTCTACAAGACTTTGTTTGGACATCCTCAACACCTCTAAGATTATAAAGATGTTGATAAAACTCACTAAAGCGTGTAGCTATCTGTTTAGTGGTCATTAATTGCTGAGAAGTGGCTGAAGTGACAGAGCGTATATAGGAGCGAGCCTTGCGTCTCTTGAGGTGAGAGAGCATGAATTTGGAGGCTTTATCTCCATGGGCATAATATTTGTACTTAGCAGATAAATATAGTTTTGCTGTTCTATGATGGAGTATGTTTTTCAATTCAGCTCTGCAATCAGATAGTTGTTCTAGTAGGTCTGATGTCAAGTGTTTTTTATGTAAGAGTTCCAGCTCTTGTACCTTACTCTGAAGTTCTACAACCGCTTTCTCCTTCCTTTTCTTGAGGTATGCACCCAGAGAGATGAAATGACCTCGGATAATGGCTTTGTGAGCCTCCCAAACCATACCTGCTGAAACTGATGGGGTTTCATTTTCAGAGAAGTACCTTCGCAGATTGTTTGACATATCTTGACCATGTCTGGTGTTGCTGAGCAAAGTTTCATTTAGTCGCCAGGTATACCCTGGTTTTGAGAGACCCACAAGTCCGATCTCAACAGACACAGGAGCATGGTCTGAAAGAAGAAGATTACCAATTAGAGCTTGTTTGCAGGATGATAATATATAAGGAGGGACAAATACATAATCAAGACGTTGGTCGGACCCGTGGACCATCGAGTAAAATGTATAGTCTTTTGTGGAGGGGTGTAATGTTCTCCAGATATCTACCAACCCTGTGTCAGCTAAGTCTCTGCGAGTTTTTCGTAGTGCCGCCTGGGAGAGGGAGGACATTCCAGAGGTACTGTATAGTTCAGGATGTAGAGCCAAGTTTAAATCGCCTCCTAGAATTGTAATACCTTCAGCAAAATGATGATACTCCTCTAATGTTTTAAATATCCAGGTTTGCTGAGAGGTATTAGGAGCGTAGAGACTCCCAAAAGTGTACATCTGATTCCCTATCATACCCTTAATAAATATGTATCTACCTTCACCATCTGTGTGGGGCAACCGCACCTCCAACGGCAAATATTTATGTATAGCAATGGAAGTTCCTTTTGAAGCTGAACCTGGCGTTAGACTACTGGGGTTAGACAGAAACCATTGATTGTAAACCGATCGAGATAGGTTAGGGACATGTCTCAATCGAAAGTGGGTTTAGTCTGGTGATATAACAGAGAAATAGTCGGAGTAAGAGAAGGAAAGCGAAGTATGAAAATGGAAAATAGGATGACAGTGAAGTTTGGAGAGAGGATATGTGAGCATATATTAAGCAATAGAGGTATCATAATAAGATACATTATCAGGTGTGGAGAATACATATCTGAATTATTCAGACCAGTAAGGCTGACATCCTTGACTATAGGTGGAGGTGTCAAATAATATAAACAACAGATATCATGATAGTAATGAAAAGGATATCCTGATGGCACATTGTCCTGTGCGAAGTGTCATCTCAGCCATCGGCGTCTACTTGCAACCTCTTAGGCGTGAGTTTGTCCATTCCTCCTCTTTTGTCTTTGTTGCTTTGCAGAATGTGAGGGAGTCCAGGGGGAGATAAATGGTAATGGTGGCAAATCTTCTAAGTCCTTGGCAATATTCCATTCGGGGATGTCTAGTAATGTAATTTCCAGGGCCTCGAAGACTCCTTGTATATCAGCGTGGGATCTTACAATTAGTTTTCTCCCAGGGGTATCAATTAGCAGCCCGAAAGGGTGCAACCAGCGGTATGTAATAGATTTCCCTTTAAGGACTTCTAAGAGTGGTTTCATAATTCTCCTCTTTTGTAATGTCATGGGTGACAAGTCCTGGAAAACATGTATACGGGTGCCAGCAAATTCAAATGTGGGAGAGGTTCTTGCAGCTTTTAAAATAGCTTCTTTGGATTGATAATGAACCATACGACATATAACATCTCTCGGGGGTTCATTTTGTCTGGGTGGTGGGAGCTGGGCTCTATGTGCTTTGTCCATTGTCAGGTCAACAGATGAATCTACACCTAGCAAGAACAGTTCTGATACTGATGCCATTAAACTTTCTGGTGGTATGGTTTCAGGGAGGACTTTAAGGCGTAAGTTGTTTCTGCACCCGCAGTTGTCTTGGTCTTCGACCAAATTATATAGATAATTTACATGGGCCTGTGTATTGTCTAGGCTAGTAGCTACTGCCGTGCCAAAGTCCACTATTGCTCCCTGGTTCACCTCCACCATGTCCACCCTTATCATGCTTGATCTCTTGGAGGTCTCTTCTGACCAATTCCAAAGCTTTCGATATGAGGTTTTTCATGAAGGCCCTAGAGACTGGAAGGCAATCCTGTGAACATGCATCATCTGAGTCGCTCTCTCTGTCTCCATCTGACTTGGCTGAGTGCTCCACGGAGGGAGGAGCTTCTTCTTCCCGCGCCATCTTGCTGCCGTGCTTACTGAGGGTAGTCCCGGTTTTCTTCAAAAAGTTATCCATGTCTCCAGCTCCTGAGACCTGTTTTTGCAGTCCCGGGGTGTTCCTGGATTTATCCTTGGCAATCTTGCCCAAATTGGTAGCGATTATACGGCGTATGATGCCCGTTTCCACACGGTCAGGAGCAGAGCTCACATAGACATGTGTGCACAGCTCCGCGGCTAAGCTCTGCCCCCCCTCATTTTAAACAAATTTGACATATTGTGTCACATTTCCACATCATATCCCAGAAATCAGCTCCATTTACCCTACATCTGGGGCATTCAGAATAAAGCCATTGGCCCATTCTCTATAATCTACTGGGTGTCAGGTATGCCCGATGGGTAATATATAGCTTGAATTTACAATTACTAATTGCTGTGGAAACAAGCAGGTGAGATGCCAGCATGTCATTACATGAATCCTCTGACAGGTCAGGTATTTGCTCTTTTCATATAGCTTTTGCAGATGTAGGATAGGTGATGCAGAATCTGTATAGCAGAGATACTATAGATATAAAGTCCACATGCCTAGGTTTCAGAATGGCCTCCACACTTCTTGGAGTTTGTATAGGGGAGTTTGGTTAACTCAGGAATTACATGTGTCATCTGGAAAAATCAATAATAATGAGAGCCACATATCTTGAGTCAGAAAGTGGCCCAATGTAACCAACACCCTCAGCCGAACATTATTCCTGTCCCTGGAGGCGTTTTAACTTAAAAGTTAAAAAGGAGTTGATCAAAGTGGCCATTGGAGTAGGAAGCCCATTATATCCTCTTTTTTTAAGTCTAGCTATACTTCCTTGGCAACCACGTGAAGTAAAGTGATGTCTGTCAATGAGTCCATGGGGACCCACTCCAAATACATATTTTAGTAAGCTGTATAAATTTGACAAATACCTTAGCAAAGCTTCATCGCCCATGTAGTCTGTAGGGGAAAGGAACACTTTTTTTCTTTTTTTAAACCAGAAACTTGTATTTTTTTTATAAAACACTTTTAATTTTTTGTTATTCGCTGTATTTTACTCTTTGTAAAATTGTACTGTGACGGGAGATGACATATTAGCCCCAATTACAGGAGGAATACAGCCCCCAAAGAGGATGTACAGCACTATACAACACAGCCTCAATGCAGGGCTGATCGAGGTCTAAAGAAGACCCCTCAGCTCCTGCAGTCTCCTGGCCCCAGTGGCACAAGACCACCAGGGCCAGAACAGGAAGCACCATATCGCTTCCTCAGCTGTATATACAGCACTCATTCAGCGCTGTATGAAGGGAACCACCTGTAGAGGGATGCCCCTGGCTGCTAAGTTAGTGTTGTCATCATCCAGAGAGAAAGCAACTGATTTGTCCCAAGAAAAAATATAAGATTGTCAGCATATTATGCTACTTTAATTGTGTAAATTCCATGGGACAGCCCTATTATCACCAGAGAGGCACGTAATCTCAATGCCTAGGGCAATGAGAGAAGGGGGAGGGGACATCCCTGGCAGGTGCTACATTGCAGATGACAAGATGGGGAGAGGCAGCCATTGGTCAACACTCAAGTTTGAGAGGAGGCATATAGGAGTCGTAACCACATGCAAAATACAGTGTCAAAGCCTAGTGAGAGGCAATTGTCTCATTAATTTCATTAGCAGTGATTGGGGAATCTAACATAGATACATTTTGGGGCTATAAAGAGCACTATAAAACTGCTGAAGGAATGATAAAATGTCAGGCACTGAGGAGACAAGCTGTCTGTCAGGAGAATGTACTTTCAGAACAGACGGGAATGCGTTAGAAGAGCTGACCATATAAGCCAGTAACTTGCTTGACTAGTTCTGTAAAAAACATCTTTCATTTAGCTTTGACTTCCAACAAGTGACCCGAGGCCCTCACTAGTAATTACCAGTTGTCCAGGTTAGAAGGGGCATTAACATACTGGTGCTCAGCATGGGTCAACTTCTGCTCAATAGACTCCTCCCTCTGTCTGGCTAACTGTTGAACATATGGTACAGAGAAATATAAGCATCCCTTCAGATAGGATTTGGTATTGTCCCATCCCAGGGTTAACATAAAAAAATCTAGCTGGGACATATTTTTTTCAGGGGAGGGAAATTGAGAAAACCAGAATGGATGATATCACCACATTCCAGAGACAGGGGGCTGGTCTATATTTAATTGAACAAGCAAAGGTAAGTGGTCTGAAATACCCCTAGCTCCCTCCTAGTAACTGAATTATTAGTACTGCTACATGAGAGTACATCTTGTAAATTTTGTTTTATTAAACAAAAATAAAACAGCATTGTTCAAAGATATGAGTTTACAATTACGTGCATTGTAATCATTTTCTTGTATTTTACATAAAGAAAAAGTTGCAACTATAAGTTTGCATAAGTATAAAATATAATAACTGATCAAACAAGGTAAGTTTACATCATAAGAGTTGGAAGGTTTCTTGTGGGTTTCCTTTTTATTCAAATAAATATAAGCAGTATTGTTTAAAGAAATGAGCTTTTGATTATAAGCGTTACAGTTACTCAAATTGTTTTCCTCTTCTAGTGTGTGGCTCCCAAACAGGTGCGTCTGGGACATAGTCTTTATTTTAGGCACAGTGAAGGAAGGTCGCCCCACACTAGGCCATAAGCAAAAATTTGACAGTTAAAACAACAAAAGAATAACAAACAGAAAATATGGTGGTATCTTTGGATCAGTGTCACATTTGATGTGCAACCAGACCAATGTATTAAAGTTGGTGGATATTTATCCTATGTGTAGGCCTCAAATATGTTTTCATAAGAAGATTTCCAAAAGTGTGTTTCTATTTAATTGGGGCGATTCAAGTCTGGGTATATAATTTCTGAGTGTAAACGTACCTTTAAACTTAAAGTAAAGGAAAGAAAGGAAAAAAAATCAAGGTAAAGAAAAGTAAAAGCAAACTTCAAAAGATGTCGTGCATCCGAACTCAACAATTTAACATTTTGCAGAGCCTGATTATTCAAAGTATTTAGCTATTTTATTGGTGTCAGTGTAAGCAATCCATTTATCCCAAATTTTCAAATAAGTGTTGTACTTCCCTAACGTGGACCAAGTTTTTCAAACCTGCGTATCAAGCAAACTTCAGCAAACCAATCTTTTATTGTAGGTATTGTATCCTGCAACCAGTGTCTTGGGATTAATACCTTTAAGGTGTTGATCAGAGAGGAAAACATTTTGGGGGGAATTTATCATTAGGAGAATATTTGAAGTCAGTTTTGATTCAGTCTGTGTTGGAGTACTTTGTGCCACATTTATCAAATCTCATAGGTTGTTTGATAAATGTGGCTTGTCCTTAAACCTAACACTTCTGTCTAGAGAAGCTCCTCCACTTTTCCTACTCCACCCTCCTCCTGGAGTGAGATTGCAACTATTTTGCGACTTTTTAAAAAAGTCGCAATGATAAATCTGGAGTGAAACTCATTAACATATCTAACCACACCCACTTCCCCACCCATATTACAAAACTGGAGTGAGTGGTGTACACGTGCAAAAAGTCGCAAAATTTTGCGCAATCGCATAAATCTTGCGCACGGGAGTGCAAAAAAGTCGCAAAAGCCCTATTTTGATGCCAGAATTCTGGAGTGATGGTATGATAAATCAGGGCCTTTGTCTCTAAGTACATACTAAGTTGTCCGTATTGTATATGCCTAAAAGGATCAAGTTGTGATTTTGATCTTAGACTGATATATTTCTGCATTTATATCTGCAAAGGCCTTCCAGATCGGTGCAATTTTGGGACAAGTGATCCATATGTAGGTTATTGTTCCTGGTTCTACTTTACATCTCCAGCAGTTTTTAGATATGTTTGGATTAACCATATTTAGGAGGACTGGTGTCCTATACCATCTGGTAAGTATCCTATAGTGAGCTTCTTGTAAGTGATAATTAATCTGTTCCTTAATTGTCTTATTAATTGAGCATAGTGGTTTTGAGAGTCAGGGGTCTTTATGGCTAACAGAAAAGATTGGAAATCAAGTAGTATATTGTCCTTCTATACCTCTTTCAGGGTTATCTTTCGCAGGTGAGGACAGCTTAGTATTTTGTGTCTTATGATCTTGTATTTCCTAGGAATGCAGATATATAAAAACATATCTGTTATATTTTGGGTCTGTAGGTTATGTTGTTTAATCTTTTTGAACCATACTTTCAGTGTGTATTTGGTTAGAGGGTTCAAAATGTCTTTGTATAGATATGGGTTGTATTTAGTTTTCCAGGTTAAATAGCCTAAAGGAAAGGCAACACAACCCTCCTCCAAGTCCACCCAATTTTTCCTTTTAGATGAAGCATGCCATTCCATTACTCTGGATATGATTGCACTGTTGCGATATTTTTCAAAATCTGGGAGGCCTAGTCCTCCTGTTCTTTGTAATCTAACTAAAGTGTAGTACGCTACTCTATTTTGTCCCTTGTTCCAGATAAATTTAAGCACCATTCTCTTCAAAGCTGTGAAGAAATGCTTGGGTAGTTCAATTGGTAGGCAGTGTAAGAAATAAAACACCCTTGGTAGGGTAATCATTTTAATTAAATTAATTCTCCCGAACCAGGACAAAGCCAGTTTATTCCATTCAGTTAAATCTGTCTTTACCCTTTGTAGAAGATGTGAGAAGTTTTTATCATATAACTCTGAAAGAGATGAGGAGACGTTAATTCCCAAGTATTTAAAGTGAGTTACAGTAGGTTTGAGTTTAGCCCATGTGTAGTCATCAATTTTGACATTGAATATTATTGACTTGGTTAAGTTTACCTTAAAATTTGAGAGCTTTCCGTACTCATCTAATTCTTTCAAGCGTGCAGGAACAGATTGCAGAGGCTTTGTTATCATAAGGAGGATATCATCTGCGTAAGCTGCAGTTTTGTGTGCCATCTCCGCTGTTTTCAAACTATGGATATTTGTGATTTGTCTTATTTTAGCAAGTAGTGGCTCGAGTTATAAGACAAATAATAGAAGTGACAGGGGACACCCTTGCCTTGTACCGTTTTGAATACAAAAAGAGGGTAATGAAATGCCATTTACTAGTACTGTTGCAGAGGGATTAGTGTAAAGTGCTTTAACCTTTTGAATAAATTCAGAGGGAAAACCAAATCTTTCCAGTGATGCCATTAAAAACTGCCAATTAGGGGGCGTGGCCAGCAGCCGACATGAGCAGATGTGTTTAAGAGGAGCTCTGGTACATAGACCCTAACTTCTTCATTATCCTGAACATTATCAGCCGCAAAAATTTCTTCCACAGTTGGGAGATGGTCGGAAAGATCCTGAGGTTCAAGAATGTCACAAAACGTCAACAAAGTCTCTGACAGCAGCTGAGAAACTCTGTGAGTTTGACCACCAAGAACAGCAAGATGGCTCTGGAGCATGCTCCGAGTCTCTGTCTACCCCAGATGCCACGTCTGCACACACAGAGGACTCAGAGCCTGAGGCCGAGCCTACTCTGAAACAGGTCACCAAGCAACTCCTACAGGCTATTACTGCATGCCGATCTTCTTTATCTGGCAAACTAGAGGAGATGAAGGTGGATCTTGGACTTCTCCGACATGATATGCAAAACTTGCGGGAACTGGTCAAAGAAACTGAAGACCGTGTATCTAAAATAGAAGAATGCACAAACCCCATACCTGCACAACTAAGCGCCTTAGAGAAAAAGGTGGACTTTTGGCAGCAAAAATGTGACGACTATGAGAATTGGCTACGCCGCAATAACTTGCGCATCGTTGGATTGCCAGAGAGAGCAGAGGGAACCAACCCGTGTGAATTTGTGGCCACGTGGCTGAAAGCTGCATTTCCAGATGCTATTTTCTCCTCTGCATTTGCAATTGAGGGGGCCCACTGTGTGCCTGCTAGGCCCTTACTAGTGATGATCGAGCACCCAGGTTCTCGTGTGCTCCTCGGGAGTGCTTGAGTGCTTGGCCGAGCACCTGAGCATAATTAAAGTCAATGGGACTAAACCAGGCACCTCCCGATCGGAAGAGGGGAGGGTGTCTGGTTTATATGGCCCCCCCAAAAAAAAACATGACACAGACACTGGGGGGGGGTTAAACTTACCTTTCCCAGCAGCTCCCGACCTCCTGTCCCAGCAGGAAGACGGCGCGCACAGTGGTAAGTTTCACCACAGCGCCACCTGCTGGAGGGAGGAGGGAGCTGCTGGGAAAGGTAAGGTGATGGATCCGTCATGAACTCCATTGAAAGTTAATGGAGGACGGATCCGTTTACTATTGTGTTACACCGAAAGGATCCGTCCCCATTGACTTGCATTGGGGGTCATGACGGATCCTTCTTGGTGCAGGGAGGGGACTTGAGCATGGCGCTTGAGTACACTCGGTGTTCGGACGATCACTGAGTGAACCTGAGCGCCGGCATGCTTGGCCGAACAGCGAGTTCGGCCAAGCATGCTTGCTCATCCCTACCAGGCACACCACCTCGGCCTATGTTGGCCCGTTTGCTCAACTCCACTGACAGAGATCATATCCTGCAATTAGCTCGTCGCAAACAGGAGTTAAGATTTGAAAATGCCACCATCATGCTATTTTCAGACTTCTCGGCGGAGCTCCAGAAACGTACAGCCACATTTACTGCTGTAAGGAGACGCCTTAGAGACCTGAACTTACCTTACTCGATGGCCTATCCTGCTAGGCTGAGAGTCGTGGATGGAGACTCTTCCAGATTTTTCAACACACCGTTGGAGGCTACTACCTCGTTAGATGGAAGAGTCAGACCGGCGAGGACTCTGATATGATTGCGACATGAGGACTCAGTTTCCAACAGGTGTGGGAGATCGTAATCCAGGTTTTCCGTTAACCCCCTCTTTCCTTCCTCTTACCTTCCTCCTTCTTTCCCCTTTTTCCCATTTCCTCACATTCGTTCCTATCTCCTCTCTTGCCTCTCTGATCCAGGCATAGTTCTGACATCTGAATCATATTACTATGATAGAAGAAAAGACTCAACCTGATGTTATAACTAGAATGGTTTCTTTCTGTCTATAGCACTTATATTCTAGGAGTTTGTACCGAATCTTTCTCCTGCTTAACAGTTGTATATTTGGTCTCAACACAGCGGCCAATTTATTATTAGAAAATAATGCATAGTTTTACTGTTTACTCTTAAGCATATATGTTACTTTCTTATATTATGTTGATGACATATTCATGAAGTTAGGGTCTGTGACTTTTATGATACTGCGCCACTAGCACACCCCGTGAGTTAACTGCCACGATAATATCACTGTATTCTCAGTTTACTAGAGATGAGCGAGCACTAAAATGCTCGGGTGCTCGTTATTTGAGGCAAACTTTTCCCGATGCTCGGGTGCTCGTTTCGAGTAATGAAACCCATTGAAGTCATTGGGAGACTCGAGCATTTTTTGCAGGGGACCAAGGCTCTGCCTAGGGAAGGCTGGGTGAAAACCTGGAAACATCAGAAAATGATGGAAACACCACGGAAATGGAAAGGAAACAGCAGGGGCAGCATGCATGGATACCTCTGAGGCTGCCTAATCCCACCATTACCCCAAATTCTCCTGCAACAGCCTGGTGGTTAACCTCATGGCAATTGTGCTCACCCAGACCAAGAAAGGCGAGGCACATGCCCATCACATGTTAGGGAAGCACCCAACTAGGTGCAACGAAGGTCCTTCACCCATGCCAATGCTGGCACTGCTCTTCTATCCCCAGCCACACGATGCAGGCATAAGCCTGACACAGCATGGCGGTGACACCAACAAGTGACTGAGTTAGTATGCAGTAGCTGGTGAAGCACCCAAAAATTTAGCCTGACACAGCATGGCGGTTACATCACCAATGACTTTGTCCGACTGAGAATGCAGTGAAATGGCTTTTGTTGAGCCTTCAAAAAATTTTTTCTTTTCGGAGTACATAAAGTCGACCCTCTGCAAAAAAAAAAAAATTTTTAATGTCGGTACTTTCCCCTCTTGAAAAATTGTTTTGGACTGTCTGTTTGACGCTCCTGAAACATTGTTTTACAGTGTATGTAGTTGACACTGCGGAAAAATTGTTTGGAGAGAGGGCCTGTAGGGGGCCCTCCGGAAAAATTGTTTGGAGAGAGGGCCTGTAGAGGGCCCTCGGGAAAAATTGTTTGGAGAGAGAGCCTGTAGGTGGCCCTCTGGAAAAATTGTTTGGAGAGAGGGCCTGTAGGTGGCCCTCCGTAAAAATTGTTTGGAGAGAGGGCCTGTAGAGGGCCCTCGGGAAAAATTGTTTGGAGAGAGGGCCTGTAGGTCGCCCTCCGGAAAAATTGTTTGGAGAGAGGGCCTGTAGGGGGCCCTCCGGAAAAATTGTTGTTAAAGAGTGACAGTTGGCCCTCTAAAAAATTACGTTTTGGGTCAGCGTTAGGCAAAGACGACAAGGAGGAGGAGGAGTAGGAGGAATAGAGAAGAGGAATCGGATACATAAGTAATGTTAATCTTTAGCTGCTTTCCCCCGGAGATTTGAATTCCGGTGAAATCCAGGCTTTGTTCATTTTAATAAGCGTCAGCCTGTCAGCGCTGTAAGTTGACAGGCGTGTACGCTTATCGGTGATGATGCCACCAGCTGCACTGAATACCCGCTCTGACAACACGCTAGCGGCAGGGCAGACCAGCACCTCCAAGGCGTACAGCGCCAGTTCAGGCCACGTGTCCAGCTTTGCAACCCAGTAGTTGTATGGAGCAGAGTGATCGGTCCGGACGTTGGTATGGTCAGCTAGGTACTCCCTCACCATCTTTCTGTACAGCTCCCCTTACTCTGCCTAGACTGGGGACAGGTGACAGTGTCTTGCTGGGGTGACATAAAACTGGCAAAGGTCTTGGAGAGCATTTCCCTGCCAGTGCTGGACAAGCTGCCTGCTCGCCTCCTCTCCCCCGCTACTTGGCCCACAGAACCATGCCCTCTGCCGCTAGCAGTGTCAGATGGGAAGGATTGTTTCAGCTTGTGCACCAGGGCCTGTTGATATTTATTCACTCTCATACTCCTTTCCTCTGCAGGGATGAGAGTGGAAAGGTTCTGCTTGTAACGTGGGTCCAGGAGAGTGAACACCCAGTAATCGGTGTTAGAAGCATTTTTTCAAACACGAGGGTCACGGGATAGGCAGCCTAACATGAAGTCTGCCATGTGCGCCAGAGTCCCAATACGCAATAATTCCCTCTCCTCACTGGCCTGACTCTCCATTTCCTCCTCCTCCTCTTCAACCCATACACGCTCAAGAGTTAAGAAGGACTGAGCATTGGTACCCTCTTCTGTCTCGCTGACATTCTCCTCCTCTTCCTCCTCATCCTCATCCCCCTCCTCCGATACACGCTGAGAAACAGACCGGAGGGTGCTCTGGCTATCAAGCGACGTATCTTCCTCCACCGTCTCTTGTGACAAGCGCAAAGCTTCTGACTTCATGCTGAGCAGTGAGTTTTTCAACAGGCAAAGCAGTGGGAAATTGAGGCTGATAATGACGGCATCACCGCTGACCATCTGTGTTGACTCCTCAAAGTTGGTCAACAACTGGCAGATATCAGACATGCACGTCCACTCCTCATTGTAGACTTGAGGATTCTGACTGACCTGACTACCAGTTCTGGTGGAAGTTGACATCTGGCAGTCTACAATCGCTCTGCGCTGCTGGTAAACTCTGGATAACATGTTTAATGTCAAATTCCATCTTGTGGGCATGTTGCACAACAGTCGGTGAGCGGGCAGTTGTAGGCGGCGCTGCCCTGAGAGTGGCAGCATCTGTGGTCGACTTGCGGAAATGCGCACAGATGCGGCGCACCTTGGTGAGCAAATCAGACAGATTGGGGTATGTCTTGAGGAACCGCTGAACTATGAGATTGAACACGTGGGCCAGGCATGGCACATGTGTCAGTCTGCCGAGTTCCAGAGCCGCCACCAGGTTACGCCCGTTGTCACACACAACCATGCCTGGCTTAAGGTTCAGCGGTGCCAGCCACAGATCAGTCTGCGCCGTGATGCCCCGTAATAGTTCTTGGGCAGTGTGCCTTTTGTCACCTAAGCTCAGCAGTTTGAGCACCGCCTGCTGTCGCTTAGCCACGGCACTGCTGCTGCGCCTAGAGCTAATGACTGAAGGCGCCGTGCCCACGGATGGTAATTTGGAGGAGGAGGTGGAGGAGGGGTTGGAGGAGGAGGCATAGTACGTCTGAGAGACCGTGACCGAGGTAGGCCCCGCAATCCTCGGTGTGGGCAGTACATGAGCGGCCCCAGGGTCAGACTCGGTCCCAGCCTCCACCAAGTTAACCCAATGTGCCGTCAGTGAGATATAGTGTCCCTGCCCGGCAGCACTTGCCCACGTGTCCGTGGTTAGGTGGACCTTCTCAGAAACAGCGTTGGTCAGGGCACGGATGATGTTCTGTGACATGTGCTGGTGTAGGGCTGGGACGGCACATTGGGAAAAATAGTGGCAGCTGGGGACCGAATACCGAGGGGCAGCCACCGCCATGAGGTTGCGAAAGGCCTCAGTCTCTACCAGCCTATAGGGCAGCATCCCCAGGCTCAGCAATTTGGAGATGTGGACGTTGAGGGCTTGGGCATGTGGGTGGGTGGAACTGTATTTCCTCTTGCGCTCCAGCGTCTGCTGTAAAGACAGCTGAACGCTGCGCAGGGACACATTGGTGGAGGTTGTAGAGGATCGTAGAGGCAAAGGTGTGGTTTTCCGGCGGGATGCACTCGTGCCGAGGTCCTGGGCAGGGGGTTGACTAGCAGAGGCAGCGAGTGACACAGGGGAAGGAGCAGTGGTGTGACCCGCAGGAGGTGAACGGCCTTGGTTCCATTGAGTGGAGTGTTTAGCACTCGCTAAGGATTCGCCACGGGAGCTTCACTACGTGAAACAGTTGCTGCTGATGCACCAGCTCTGGCCCTGCTTCTCCCTCTGGCCACACCGCTGCCTCTTCCAACCTGTTCTGGTGCAGCACTCGCCTCCGCCTCAGAAGCACTTCAGTCTTCACTCGGCTTATCAACCCATCTTGGGTCAGTCACCTCGTCATCCTCCGATTCCTCAGTCTGCTCCCCCCTCGGACTTCCTGCCCTGACAACAACTTCACCACTGTCTGACAACCGTGTCTCCTCATCGTCCGACACCTTTTTACACACTTCTTCCACTAAGTCAACAATGTCATCACCCACAGACTGCGACAGTTGGAAAACTTGGGCATTGGGAACGAGGTCAGCAGCAACCTGAGAAGTGGTTTGTGACTCTGGGAAGGGTCCAGAAAACAGTTTCTCAGAGTATGCCGGATCGCATTCCAAATTTTCCTGGGAGGGGGCAGACTGGGGGGAAGGAGGTTGAGGTGGAGGAGCCAGAGGAGTGCTTCCTTGGGTAACGTGGGTGGACTGCGTGGAAGACTTACTGGTGGACAAATTACTTGAAGCATTGTCCGCAATCTACAACATCACCTGTTTGCACTGTTGTGGTTTCAACAGTGCTCTACCACGTGTCCCTGTAAGTTGAGACATGAAGCTAGGGAGTGTAGCTCTGTGGCGTTCCCCTGCTCCCTCATCAGCAGGTACTGTCTCACCCTGCCCAGGACCACGGCCTCTGCCCTCTGCAGTAATTGAATGCCCACGCCCTCGACCCTTAGCCCTGGGGTTCAACATTTTCTGTATATAAGTGTATTATATATACCAAAAAACAAATGGGCCTGCTGTACTGAAACCCACAAACTTGTTCAATCTGAACAAGTTAATATATAGGTGGATAAGTTAGAGCAAAATTACGTATTTTGTTACGTACCGTGCAGTATGGAGCAATTACACTGAAACTATTAGATTAGGCAGACTTGGTCTGCTTAAGTGCAACCCAGATAAATGTTGCACAGAGATTTTTCTAATGTAGCTATATCAGTGAGAGCAAAAGACCTTTTTTAATTATGTGACCTACAGTATGGGTCACCTGGACAGAAAATACGGATTGTGGTTTGTGGTGACTGGACAGCTGAACTGTGACACACAGAATGGTTCCACACAGCTGTATTAAATGGATTTGTATCACTGAGATAAAACAACAAAAAAACAAAGGTTTTTTTTGTGTGTTTTTTTTAACGTGACGTGCAGAATATATCAGAGAGTAAACTCAGCCCCTGCTGACTGTGGCTATTTTCACTGCACCCCGGAAAAATGTTGCACAGAGATTTTTCTAATGTAGCTATATCAGTGAGAGCAAAAGACCTTTTTTAATTACGTGACATACAGTATGGGTCACTTGGACAGAAAATACGGATTGTGGATTGTGGTGACTGGACAGCTGAACTGTGACACACAGAATGGTTCCACACAGCTGTATGAAATGGATTTGTATCACTGAGATAAAACAACAAAAAAACATTTTTTTTTTTTTTTAACGTGCAGAATATATCAGAGAGCAAACTCAGCCCCTGCTGACTGTGGCTATTTTCACTGCAACCCAGAAAAATGTCGCACTCAGATTTTTCTATATCACTGAGAGCACAAAAACCCTATTTGCAGTCTCCCTGCAAACTGCTGCAAATATGGTGATAGCTGCACTACTAGTGCCAGCCAGCCCAGCCAGAAGGAGACAAAAAAAAGTGTCTTGTCCCCCTTAGAAGGGCTGTTGGGTTCTTTTGAGATCAGTCCTGCCTAATAGAGAACTAAATCCAGGCCCTAACACTCTCCCTGAAACGCAGCAGATCTGTCCCTAACTACATCCAGACAGCCTCTGAGCCGAGCACCGCCGGACGTCACTACTATATTCCAGGGTCACCTGATCTGGCCAGCCAACCCCTGCTATCGACATGTAAGGCCCCACGTGTTGCTGGGGGGTACCACAGAGTCTCCTGGCTAGTGATTGGCTGAGTTATAGGCGCCAAAAATTCAAAATGCGGAAGATGCCATTTCCTTGAGCATGGCGAGATACTCGTCCGAGTAGCGAGCACTTACGAGTACCCTAATACTTGAACGAGTATCAAGCTCGGACGAGCATGCTCACTCATCTCTACAGTTTACATTGCATTTTTCCAAGTTTTTATCTGTTTATATTTTTTACTATGATATACACTGCAATTTTGTAACGATGCAAGAAAATGTTGGTATATATCTAGGTATGTAAGTAGTCACTGCATTCGAAGGGTACCCTGGGATGGGCAATTGCTACCTTATTTTTCTACACTCCTACCATGGCGGAGATAAGTGTGATGTCTTGGAACACCAGGGTCCTGGGAAGCGCTAGAAAGCGCTCTATGGTTTTTTGGTTTTTTCAGGAATTCGAAGGTTCAACCCTCATATCCTATGTTTGCAAGAAACCCATTTGATACCAGACCACATTAGCAGGATCCATAAACATGGGTCCAGTGGGCACATCACGCATAAGTCTCTGTGGTGGGAAGTTGACAGAATACTGATAGACCCCGATGGCAGATTTGTGTTTTTTGCAGCATACATTAATTGCACTTTATATGTAATTATGGGAGTGTACATACCCCCTCCCTCCTCCTTAAATGTTATGAATCAAGCAATATTATTTGCAGCATCATATCCATCTGCTAGAGTGCTCCGTATGGTAGGTTGTAAGATGGCTTTAAACCCTGCTCTAGACCGTTTCCATCCAGATGACGTATCTGGAGGTTCTGGTGATCCCTTGACACCCCTGACTAAACTCCTGCAGGAGGTGGGCTGAGTAGACCTGTGGCGTATTAAACAGCCTAATGCCCTGGTTTATTCATGTCACTCTACCAGTCACAACACGTTATCACGTATAGACTATGCACTTGGCAATACCACTTTATGCTCTGTAAATAACAACATAGACTATGGTACTAGGGGCATTTCTGATCACTCTCCTTTGCGTCTAACCCTGTTAACTGGCAGCAGACAGATGGGTCACTCCATGAGAATTCATCCTTTTTGGCTCACTTTGTTCTCGCCCTCTGATCGTATTCCTGAGCAGTTGTCAATGTTCCTAACTGACCACGATGTTCGTGATGATGCTTCCTTGATATGGAAGACTCTGAAGGCATACCTAAGGGGGTGCTTGAAATCTTCTATTTCCTTTATTAAATGGGCCACGGCTAGGCAGGGTTTGGAACTAGCAAATGAATGCACCAGACTAGAGGGCATGTATGTGACTGACCCCACTGGGCAAAACAGGAATGAATGGCTTCTGAAAGGGCGTCAATACCTCACCCTCCTAAAAGAGAAGACCCAACGTGAATTGTTTTTTGTTAAACAGTTCTACTTTGGAATAGGGAACCAATCAAGTAAACTTCTGGCTCAAATAGTACACCAAAATCAAGCTTCACCTTCAGTGTTACGTATCCGTGACGGCAGTGGTGACATGCTACTGGATTCTAGCGATATTACCTGGAGGTTTCAAGAATTCTACCAAGATCTATATAGGGCACAAGTGTACTATACGCCAGATGAGTTTTAGAGTATCTCCAAGATCTTGAGTTTCCGAAATTGCAACAGGAGGCAGTGGATTGATTAGATGCCCCTATTAGTGCTTCTGAAATTGCTGATGCCATCGCCTCACTAGTGAATGGCAATTCCACTGGCCCAGATGGCTTGCCCTTAGGAGTATATGCTAAATATGCTGAGGAGTTGACGCCTGCTCTATTAACCATGTACACAGATGCCTTTACTAAAGCAACTCTACCGCCATCTTTGTATGATGCCACCATTGTAATACTCCTCAAACCTGATAAGGATCCAAGTGAGTCTGGGTCCTATAGACCGATATCACTCTTAAACCTAGATTATAAAATATTGACTAAGATACTGGCGGTGCGTTTAGCCAAATATATCCTCATTATTATCCACCGGGATCAATCAGGGTTTATGCCAGGAAAGTTGACAACTAAAAACATCCAGAGGGTACAGGTTGTGACCCAACTAGGTCTTAGACAAGAACCAAAATGGGCTCTGGCATCTTTAGATGCAGCCAAAGTTTTTGATTCCGTAGAATGGCCATACTTACTCACCACTCTTTAATGCTTTGACTTTGGTCCCAACTTCATTAAATGGATATCTATATTGTATAAGCACCCCAGATCTACTATTTCAGTAAATTACATTTGTTCAGATTATTTTCCCCTGGAGCGGGTCACGAGGCAGGGCTGTCCGTTGTCTCCACTTTTGCTTGCTTTGGCAATAGAACCACTGGCCATGCGTGTCCGCTGTGATCCCCAGTTTCGAGGAATCCGGGTGGGAGATAGGGAGGATAGAGTGGGACTTTATGCGGATGACATGGTATTGTTTATGTCGGAGGTAGAGGACACTCTCCCTCGAGCTGTTTCCCTAATTGACACTTTTGGGCACTATTCTGGGCTACGGATCAATTGGACTAAGTCAGTTCTATTTCCATTATATGACTCTGTCTGGGCCCAAATCAGTGGAGAATTACTGGTAGTCTCACACTTCAAATATTTGGGACTGATTATTACCAAGGATGCCACATCATTTCACCCATTTAATATACAACCCCCCAGAGATAAATTTAAAGTATGGAGTAGCCTGCCAATGTCAGTCTCTGGTCGGATCAACTTGATCAAAATTATTCTGTTACCCAAATGTTTATACGTATTGGAACATGCTCCATACATAGTCCCTAAAGAATTTTTTCAGCAACTTAATTCCCTGCTATGACCATTTATTTGGGGTTCAAATAGACCTAAATTGTCCATATCCACACTGTGTCGCCCTAAAGCGAGAGGGGGAGTGTCCTTATCTGACTTCTCTCTTTATTATTTGGTGGGTCAATTAGGCTATTTACAATCCTGGCTCTCTCCATGTGACTAGAGATGAGCGAATCTATTCGCCGCTTCGTAGATTCGTATCGAATCTTGGAAATTTTCTTCTCCGAAGCGAATCTGAATTTTGTCGGATTCGTTTCATATTATTCGTAAACGTACACAAAGATTTTACCACTAACTATACGTAAGATACGTATGAAACATAAGTTAATTTACGCATTCTGCGTACGGCGGAAAAATGACGTTCTGCCCCCGCAAGAGAGGGAAAGTGTAGATACACCCCCCCCAGAACTGGAAAAAAACAATAGCACGCTAAGGATTTGTACGCACTTTTGTACGCTCATGCGTACGTGTTCACATAAGTTGCGTACCTTTAACAAGTGTACGTTCGTTATTAGTGTGCAAGTGTTCGCAAAACACCACATAATAATGTATAATTTGTATGCAGCTTCGTCGAATAGATTCTTACTCGTTCGAATCTTGTGAAAACTTTTACGAATATTCGGCGAAGCAAATTTTGGATGATTCGGTCATCTCTACATGTGACCAATTACCTAATTCAGAAGAACACTTAGCTGTATATCTGAATCTCAAATCCTTGTGGCCAGTTTTGGAAAAACCTCAGTTATTTCCACGTCAACTACTACCAGTTCACAAATTGGCTGTACAAGTCTGGACGGCTTGCAAGGGAATACATGACTTCTGGGAATGGTAGCTGATACACCTCTTTGGGATAACCCCATGTTCCCCTCCCTGGTTTCCTTATCTGGTCGCCATTTCTGGCTATCTAAAGGCATATGCATCTTAAATGATGTATACCAAAACAATGTATTCAATACCTTTGATGCTTTTCGTGCCCGGTGTGACTTACTTAGGACTACACTTTATAGATATCTCCAACTTAGGCACGCCCTGAATTCACACTTTAGTGGTCACCCAACAGATATCTCCGTCTATCCATTAATAGGGGTGTTTCGTTCCCAGGGGCCCCGAGGATTTATATCTGCCATCTATACTCATTTATTGGGTACTAAGTTACAATCTGCCCAGTTACCGGTCATAGACAAGTGGAGGGCCATGGTCCCGGACCTCGGGGATGAGGATGTAAGCGATATCTTAGAATTACCCACACTGGTATCCCCTGCAGTAAATAATAAGTTCATACAACTATGTATCATTCATCAAAGCTATTTATCCCCTTCACGACTATACAAAATGGGTAGGCTCACGCACTCCAGATGTCACAGATGTGCGGAGAAGGGAGCAAATTTCTGGCATCTGATATGGGCGTGTTCATATATACAAAAATTCTGGGAAGACGATACTGTCTTCCTCAGTAATCTACTGAATCTTCCTGTTCCTAAGGAACCTAGTATATACCTGTTTGGGATTCTGGATAAAGCCACATACCCGCATTACACTAGGATTTTTTTACGAGAAACTTTATTCCTAGCCTGGAAAGCAATTGCAATCAGATAGATGAGGGACAGAAGTCCTATTATTAGTCAATGGAAACTATTGGTCAACACCATTATTCCATATAAACATATAGTGTTTAAAAACAGGGGACATGCCCCTAAGTTCGCGGGGGTCTGGGGACCATGGTGCTCTTCAACACAAACTTTGTGTTCTTCACATGCGATGAACAATGTTATTGCATTGGCATCTAGATAGGCTTCTTAATATGTATTCTTATTTTTTCATGACTCTTGCATATCAATGTTGTTATAATTGATGTCATATGTATGAATATAGTGTATATCTGTGTTCATGGGACATGGTCCTGATTGGTTTTCTGTAATAATTTGTTTATTGCATTTGTTCAATAAAACAAATTAAAAAACAAACACACTGCCAATTAAGTCTATCAAATGCTTTTTCTGCATCTGTAGATATAAATATGGTGGGAATCTTTTTTTAATTACAATTTAATTAAGACTTTAATTACATTGTCCTTGGCTTCCCGGCCATGTATAAACCCGACTTGCTCTGAGTTGATATAAGGAAGCATATTTTGAATATGCATGGCAAGAACCTTTGCGTAGATTTTTAAATCGTTGTTTAACAGTGATATTGGTCGGTAACTGGAGCAGAGAGTTATGGGCCTGGCACAAAGATGAGCGAAAATCTTGAAATTCTTTTCATGTCTGATTCATCGAATGATTCATGTCAAATCAAAGTTGCTTCAATTGCAGTGAAAATTGGTATATAACACTCTTTAGTCTCTTAGGATTCAGATTTTTATGAAAAGATGTTATCATTTTTTGTAAATTTTTAATAGATTTTTGCTCTTTTTCAGCCCCACTTTTAAGCTCTGTAACACAATAATAACAATAGCAAACAATGTCAGAGTGACACTGGCATATACAATATAGCTATAAGTAAACACTTAGTTGATGGTGTTAACAAACAATGTGTTTAAAAACACACTGCCATTGCATGTGTTATAATTTTTCATGATAGAAAGACTCCAAAAAATTGTCTTTGTTGGCTGTAGATGGTGTTTAAACACACACCGTGTTATGGAAAAAAAAACCTGTAGCTTATTGGGACCAAACATCAAAAAATTGAATGTCTGCCCATATTTATACAAGACAAGTTTCAAATCTCCCTTTGAATTAGGAGCAGCAACAGTACAATGTGAATGTGAAAAGGGTAGGGTAATAGTGGCATGTGGCTGCAATAGTAGCTGCAGCAATAGAATCATAGCATGCAACAGATAAGGTAGTAGATGTGTGTGCGGCTGCTTAGGGGTAATAGTAGTAGTGATGACAGTGTAATGGTAATGGTAGTGGTAATGGTAGTGGCAGTAGGGGTAATAGAAGTGGCAGCAAGGCATCCAAAGCAGGGAGTAGAGACTTTGGCAGAGGCGGCAGCAGCAGCCATTCTGTACAGAACATGATGGTAGGCAGGCAGACAGTAGAATGATGGGGCAACAAGGGCAGAACTCAACTAGATGTATGTGAAAATCCTCACTGATCCATGCCTCATTCATTTTGACAAAACTAAAGTTTTTGGCACTTTGGAGTACAATTCATTCATTTGAGTGTCACCATGCCACTTGTCATGCTGACAACATTCTGTGAGATGACACTGGAGGCTGGACAAGACAGTACAGACAGAGTAAACTGGGCCAGTTCCTGACACTGTTTCAATCTGCCTCCCCAGGAGTCCATGGGGTTGGGGAACAAGTTATGTGCCAGGGAAAGGCCACAGTAATTTAGAACATTTTACATAAAATTTTGTTTTAGAACAAAAAAATGGACAGTTGGCAGAAGTTTCAGTGATGTGATTAGGCAAAAGCTATGGATGATAACATGGCAAAATATTCAATTTTGCTAGAAGAATTTAATTTTGGTGAAGGCACGGAACTGCAGGACTATGGATGCCTGGCTAGAAGTCACGCCAATGGAATATGACATTTTGGTGAAGGCTCAACACTGAGCCTCTATGGGCACATGGCCAGAAATTCAGGTGATGGAATATGGCAGAAAGTACAGCTGATGACATAGAGAATGATTCAATTTAACAGCAGAATTACATTTTGATGAAGGGGTGGAACTGCACCTCTAAGGAAGCCTGTCCAGAAGTTTCAGTGATGGGATTATTTAAAAGTTGTGGCTGATGACATAGAAAAATATTCAATTTTACAGCAGAAATTTTTTTTTGTGAAGTAGTGGAACCATACCACTATGAAAATCCATCAAGGACAGTCAGAAATCAATCAGTCATGCTTATTGACAGGGAAAGTGAAGAGAAATTCTAGGATTACAAAGACTTGTGTGTGTTGTGTACAATAGAGAGAAGCAGGGCAGCTGACAGACAGGGAGAAAGGAGAAAGGACCTGTGGCTGGCTGGGCCTGCTATCAGAAGTTCAGGTGAACCTCAAAAGCAGCCACTACTACTGTTGAGTGAATCGAAGTATTCGAAGTAGACTTCAATCCAAATTTCAGGAAAAATTTGATTAGATGCAAAGCTGAATTTCCTCATGCTTCGAAGCAACGAATGGATTTTCCCTAAAATGATGGTAAAAAATAAAAAAAATACATACTCACCTAATCCATTTACGAGCAAAGAGCCCACCGTGGCCATTTTGATGGATTCCTCTTTAAATCACACATGAGGTGACATACGACCGTAACCACTAGTGTTGAGCATATCGAAGTTGACAAAGTGGAATTCGATCCGAATTTCAGGAAAAAATTGATTCATTCTGAATGGTGGTAACTAGGGATGAGCGAACATGCTCTTCCGAGCTTGGTGCTCGTTCTAGCATTAGGCTATTCGTACATGCTCGATACTCAGACGAGCATATCGCGATCCTCTAGGAAATGGCATCTTCCTCTTCCTGCATGTCAGGCGCCTTTTCTCAGCCAATCAACATGCAGGAGAGTCTTTGGTACCTCCTAGCATCACGTGGGACCCCTACAAGTCGATAGCAGGGATTGGCTGGCCAGATCAGATGACCTGGGAATATAAGAATCTGGTCCCGCGCTGCTCGCGTCAGACGCCGCCTGCATGAGATTACGGATAGAGCTGCTGTCTTTCAGGGAGAGTGCTAGGGCCTCAATTTAGATGTTGGTTAGGCAGGAATCATTCTCAAAGAACCCAACAGCCCTTCTAAGGGCTACAAGCACCTTTTTTTTTGGTCTCCTCCTGGCTGCTGGCTGGGAATTGTAGTGCAGCTACCGCCATCTTGGCTGCACACTGTGCACAGCGACTGGTGGCAGAAGGTACAGCAGGTGGTCCACGCAGACCCCAAAGAAATTGCCCAAAGTCCTCTCAGTACTCATTTTTGCTGCTGCTGCTGTACCTTGGCTTGCTGGGATCTGTAGTGCAGTCTAGAGAATACGTTTTTTCTCTCATTTATATATACTACAGTCCAGTGAACAATTATGTTGTGTGCTGTACAGTAGCGTCAGTCTAGGGAATACGTTTCTTTCTCTCAGTTATATATACTACAGTGTAGTGAAAAATTGAGTGGTTTGCGGTACAATAGCCGCCATTTAAAGACTACGTTTTTTCTCTCATTTATATATACACTACAGTGTAGTGAACAATTCTGTTCTGTGCTGTACACTAGCCGGAGTGTAGAAAATATATGTTTTTTCTCTCAGTTATATATCCTACACTAGCCGGAGTGTAGAAAATATACATTTTTTTCTCTCAGTTATATATCCTACAGTGCAGTGAAAAATTGAGTGATTTGCGGTGCAATAGCCACCGTCTAAACACTACGTTTTTCCTCTCAGTCATATATACTACAGTGCAGTGCAAAATACTGTTGTGTGCTGCACACTAGCCGGAGTGTAGAAAATATATGTTTTTCTCTGTTATATATCCTACAGTCCAGTGAAAAATTGAGTGGTTTGCGTTAAATAAAGTCCAGTGAACAATTCTGTATTGTGCTGTACAGCAGCGTCAGTCTATAAAATATGTATTTTCTCTCAGTTATATGTACTACAGTGCAGTGAAAAATTTAGTGTTTTGCGGTACAATAGCCACCATTTAAAGACTACATATTTTCTCTCAGTTATATGGTCTACATTCCAGTGAAAAATTGAGTGGTTTGCGTTAAATTAGCCGCAGTCTAAAGACTGCGTTTTTTTCTCCCAGTTATATATACTACAGTCCAGTGAAAAAATGAGTGGTTTGCGGTACAATAGCCACAATTTAAAGACTACGTTTTTCTCTCAGTCATATATACTACAGTGCAGTGAACAATTCTGTCGTGTGCGGTACAGTAGACGTAGTCTAGTGTTGACACAAACAAGTGACCAAGTTAGTTGAGGTAGCAGTTGAGCCATCCAAAAATTAACCTTGACACAGCATGGCGGTGAACCCAGAGTGACCAAGTTACACTGAGGTAGCAGGTGAAGCACATAAAATTTTACCCTGACACAGCATGGCGGTGACACCACCAATGCCTTGGTCAGACTGAGATTGCAGTCAAATGGAGTGGAGTGTCTGTAGTTGACCCTCCTGTAAAATTGTTTTTGAGTGTCTGTAGTTGACGCTCCTAAAAAATTGATAGGAGAGAGGGCCTGTAGGTGGCCCTCCGTAAACATTGTTTGTAAAGAGCGCCAGTTGGCCCTCAGAAAAATTGCCTGTTGGCTCAGCGTTTGTGTGCGAAGAGAAGGAGGAGGAGGAGAGGATACATAAAGAATCTGCATGTTGAGCTGCTTTCCCCCGGTGGAGATTTGCATTCTGGTGAAATCCAGGCTTTATTCATTTCAATAATCGTCAGCCTGTCAGCGCTGTCAGTTGACAGGCGTGTACGCTTATCAGTGATGATGCCACCAGCTGCACTGAAGACCCGCTCTGACAACACGCTAGCGGCAGGGCAGGCCAGCACCTCCAATGCGTACAGTTCGGGCCACGTGTCCAGCTTTGCAACCCAGTAGTTGTATGGAGCAGAGTTATCACACAGGACGTTGGTATGGTCAGCTAGGTACTCCCTCACCATCTTTCTGAACAGCTCCCCCCTACTGGGGGACGGGTGACATAGTCTTGCTGGGGTGACATAAAACTAGCAAAGGCCTTGGAGAGTGTTCCCCTGCCACTGCTTGACAAGCTGCCTGCTACCCTCCTCTCCACCACTAGTTGGCCCACAGAACTACGTCCTCTGCCGCTAGCGGTGTTAGATGGGAAGGATAGTTTCAGCTTGTGCACCAGGGCCTGTTGATATTGATTCACTCTCATACTCCTTTCCTATACAGGAATGAGAGTGGAAAAGTTCTGCTTGTACCGAGGGTCCAGGAGGGTGAACACCCAGTAATCGGTGTTGGCAAAAATGCTTCTAACGTGAGAGTCATGGGAAAGGCAGCCTAACATGAAGTCAGCCGTGTGCGCAAGAGTCCCAACATGCAAGAATTCCCTTTTCTCAATAGGCTGACTCTCCATTTCCTCCTCCTCCAACTCCTCCTCTTCAGCCAATACACGCTCAACAGATAAGAAGGAATGAGCATAGGTACCCTCTTCAGTCTCGCCAACAGTCTCCTTCTCTTCCTCCTCTTCCTCCTCATCCTCCTCATCCTCCTCCTCCAATACACGCTGAGAAACAGACCTGAGGGTGGTCTGGCTATCAAGAAACGTAACTTCTTCCCCCATCTCCTGTTACAAGCGCAAAGCCTCTGACTTCATGCTGAGCAGTGAGTTTTTCAGCAGACAAAGCAGCGGGATGGTGATGCTGATAATGGCAGCATCGCCGCTGACCATCTGTGTTGACTCCTCAAAATGGCTTAACACCTGACAGATATCAGACATCCACGTCCACTCCTCATTGTAGACTTGAGGAAGCTGACTACCAGTTATCGTGGCAGTTGTCATCTGGCAGTCTACAATCGCTCCGTGCTGCTGGTAAACACTGGCTACCATGTGTAATGTGGAATTCCATCGTGTGGGCATGTCGCACAACAGTCGGTTAGCTGTCAGTTGTAAGCGCCATTGCACTGCCCTGAGAGTGGCAGCATCTGTGGTTGACTTGCGGAAATGTGCACAGATGCGTCGCACCTTGGTGAGCAAATCAGACAAATTGGGGTAGGTCTTGAGGAACTGCTGAACCACAAGATTGAACACGTGGGCCAGGCAGGTTTTATATGCAGTGTTCATATGGGTTGTTGTTACTTTGGGAAATAGTATTGGTGTATAATGGCACATGTGTGAGTCTGCCGAGTTGCAGAGCTGCCACCAGGTTACACCTGTTGTCACACACAACCATGCCTGGTTTGAGCTTCAGCGGCACCAGCCAAAGATCGATCTGCGCCGTGATGCCCTGTAACAGCTCTTGGGCGGTGTGTCTCTTGTCACCTAAGCTCAGCAGTTTCAGCACCGCCTGTTGGCTCTTACCCACGGCAGTGCTGCTGCACCTAGAGCTACCGACTGCAGGCGCCGAGCTCACAGATTGTATTTGAGATTAGGAGGAGGAGGGGTTGGAGTAAGAGGCATAATAAGTCTGAGAAACCGTGACCGAGGTAGGCCCCGCAATCCTCGGTGTGTTCTCTGACACGTGCTTGTGTAGGGCTGGGACGGCACATCGTGAAAAATAGTGGCGGCTGGGGACCAAGTACCGAGGGACAGCCACCGCCATCAGGTTGCGGAAAGCCTCAGTCTCTACCAGTCTATAGCGCAGCATCTACAGGCTCAGCAGTTTGGAGATGTGGACGTTTAGGGCTTGTGCATGTGGGTGGGTGGAATTGTATTTGCGTTTGCGCTTGTGCTCCAATGTCTGATGCAAAGACAGCTGAACGCTGCGCTGGGTCACATTGGTGTAGTGTGTGGAGGATCGTGGACGTGAAGGAGTGGTTGTAGGGTGGGAGGCGCTCGTGCCGGAGTCCTGGGCGGGGGGTTGACTCGCAAAGCCAGCATGTGACACAGGGGAAGGAGCAGTGGTGTGACCCGCAGGAGGTGAACGACCTTGGTTCCACTGAGTCGTGTGTTTAGCACTCATATGCCTGCGCATGCTGGTAGTGGTTAGGCTGGTAGTGGTGGCTCCCCTGCTGATCCTGGTGTGGCAAAGGTTGCACACCACAGTCCGTCGGTCATCCTCACTTTCTTTAAAAAACCTCCAGACTCCCCCTCAGAAGCACTGTCTTGCCTAGGCTTACCAACCCAGCTCGGGTCAGTCACCTCATCATACACCAGCTCTTCCTCCGATTCCTCACTCTGCTCCACCCTCGGGATTTACTGCCCTGACAACAACATCACTGTCTGACAACCGTGTCTCATCACACTACTTGCACAAAGTCCACACTCTCATCACCCACAGACTGCGAAAGTTCAAAATTTTGGGCATTGGGACAGAGCAACTGCTCAGGTTGCTGTTGAGCACTGGTTTGTGACTCTGGGTAGGGTCCTAAAAAGAGTTCCTGTGAGTATGCCGTATCTGAATCCATATCTTCCATAGGGAGGGCAGGCTAGGGGGAAGGAGGTTGAGCTGGAGGAGCCAGAGGTCTACTCCCTTGGCTATCGTGGGTGGACTGCGTGGAAGACTGGGTGGTGGATAAATTACTGGACACATTATCCGCTATCCACGTCATCACCTGTTCGCACTGTTGTGGTTTCAATAGTGGTGTACCACGTGACCCTGTAAGTTGCGAGATGAAGCTAGGGAGCTAAACTCTGCGGCGTTCCACTGCTCCCTCATCAGTAGGTACTGTGTCACCCTGCCCAGGACCACGGCCTCTGCCCCCCTACATCACTTGGAAGCCCACGTTCTCGTCCTCGACCCTTAGCCCTTGGGTTCAACATTTTGTGTAATCACTAAACTGTAGAATTAATATCTGAGGCCAAAAACGTTATCTCTAGACTGCGGCTAGTGTACCACACACCATACAATTTTTCACTGGACTATATTAAATGTATCTGAGAGAAAAAATGTAATCTCTAGACTGCAGCTAGTGTACTGCACACCACTCAATTTTTCACTGCACTGTAGGATATATAACTGAGAGAAAAAACGCAGTCTTTAAATGGCGGCTATTGTACCACAAACCACTCAATTTTTAACTGCACTGTAGGATATATAAGTGAGAGAAAAAACACATTTTCTAGTGTTCTCAGTCAAACTTTGTAATTTAGGGGTTCACCACCAAGGTGTGCTAGACTACAATTTTAGCGGGTTCACCTGCAATCTCAGTCACAGATTTTTTGGAGGCTCGCCACTACACTGTCAGCCAAAATTGTCTTGAGGGTCACCGGCGGCCTCTGCCCCACAACTTAAAGGAGGGTTACTACCAGGCCCTGGCACACAAACATTGTCTTGACAGGCACTAAAAGGCTCTGCACCCACCCCCGTGTGGAGACTAATAGGTGGGTGCAGTGTGCGTCTTAGCCCGTCTGGAATTAGGAAAGCTGGGCACTGTGCTTGGAGGTCTTTGTGTCTGCCGTGGACAGGGTGGGTGGGTGGTGGGTGCGTGTTTGCCCATCTGGGATGGGGAGAGCTGGGCACTGTGCTGGGAGAACTTTGTGTACGCTGTGGACTACTGGGTGGGTGCGGGGAGGGAGACGCTTATGCCTGTGTCCTGGGGCGGGGGATAGGACAGCAGTGCCAGCATGGGCAGTGGTGTCACCCACAGGCGGTGATGGACCTTAGTTGCACCTAGTTGGGTGCTTTACTAACATGTGATGGGCATGTGCCTTGCCCATCTTGGTCTGGGTCAGCACAATTGTCTTGAGGGTCACCACTAGGCTGTTGCCCACAATTTGGCGTAATGGTATGATTAGGCAGCCTCAGAGGCATCCATGCATGCTATCCCTGCTGTTTCCTGTCCATTTACGTGGTGTTTCCATAATTTTCTGAGGTTTCCAGGTTTTCACGCAACCTTCTCTGTGCAGAGCTTTGGTCCCCTGCAAAAGATGCTCGATTCTCCCGTTGACTTCATTGGGGTTCGTTATTCGAAACGAGCACCCGAGCATCAGGAAAAATTCGACTCGAATAACGAGCACCAGAGCATTTGAGTGCTCGCTCATCTCTAATGGTAACGAATAAAAATTTTTCAAAAATACATGCTGCACATGTTACAAAATGAAAATACGATAAACTGGGAATGAGAGATCACTCCTAATGCCATGCAGCCAGCCAATCAGTAGCTAGCCAGTCCCTGTGATGTCACAGCCCTTTAAAGAGCCTCATCCTGCACCGTCCACCATTTTACTGTGAAGGGACAGTGATTAAGAAAGCTTTTATTTCTAAATTTTTAATTTGGAAGAGTTCAGAGACAGAACAAGGACAGTGTAGGGAGATCGTAGGAAGTCACAGAAAATAATGCCATTGCTGGTTGTATCTGGCTGGAGAAAGAAAAAAGGGGGGACCCCACGCCATTTAAAAAAATTATTAGGGCGAGGGGTCCCCCCTTTTTTCCTTCACCAGCCAGATACAACCAGCAGCGGCAGCCTGGCACTATCAGGGTGGGAAGGGACACGATTATTGGCCCTTCCCAGCCTAACAGTAACAGTCTGCTGCTGACCCAGAACCGGACCCTCAGTTTAGAAGGTCCAGTCCTGCGGGTACCCGTCTCTTCCCGATACCCCTGGTGGCAGTGGTTGCCGAGGTAATAGATGTTGGGGTTAGTGCTGGCCATACTGGCAAGCACTAAGCCCAGTATTAGTAATCAGGGCTGTCTGTAGTTAGCCGTGATTACTAAAACTGCAGTAATCACACACACACTTATAAAATATTTTATTGAAATAAATACTCCCCCAGACCCCTGTTTGACCATTTTATTTAAAAAATATAAGGTGGTCCGACGTAATCCAACGAATCCGAAGTAGTCCTCAGCATTAACGATCCTGAAAAATAGAAAACAAACAAACAAACACAAACCACTTACCTCCTCCTCCTCAGGCTTCTTCTCCTCAGCAGTGGAGCCTCTTCCTTACATTTTGCCCTCTGCTGGTGAATGAAAAAAATTACACCTGGAATTCTTCAATGAAAAAAAAAAAACGTGATAGGTGACGGATCCGTCATGAACTCCATTGAAAGTCAATGGAGGACGGATCCGTTTACTATTGTGTCACACCAAACGGATCCTTCCTCCATTGACTTTCAATAGAGTTCATGACAGATCCATCATGACCCCAATGCAAGTCAATGGGGACGGATCCGTTTACTATTGTGTCACACCAAACGGATCCTTCCCCTTTGACTTGCATTGGGGTCATGACGGATCGTCTTGGTGTGGGGAGGGGACTTGAGCATTGCGCTCGAGTACACTCGGTGTTCGTCCGAACACTGAGCGGACCCAAGCTTAGGCATGCTCGCTCAACACTAATGCAAACACAACATATGGACTAAGCCCTCACTCTAAGGATAAAATCTGAGACTATTAGCCAATATATTTTGATCAAAACACATCTGTGCCCAACTACCCAGCGCCACGGTGGTCTCAGTTCAGTCAGGTCCTACGCTAAACCTACCTATGCAGTTGTGCATCTATGTTTAGGAGCGCAGACCCTGCACATATAGTGTGCTGCTCCTAGTTACCTCTGTGTGCATCAGCAATGAGAGGAGGAGCACACACACCTATATGTACCACCTTAATCAAGGTCGCCTCTTAGATAGGTGGGGCAAAAGTGCACATGGATACTACTCCTGGGATAGAAGCGCATTACCACAAGTGCTCCTAAACATTGATGCACAACCGCATAGGTAGGTTTAGCGTAGGACCTGCCTGAACTGAGACCACTGTGGCGCTGGGTAGTTGGGTACAGATGTGTTTTGATCAAAATATATTGGCTAAGGTCTCAGATTTTATCTATTTTTATACTGCATTATTTTCTGTGACTTTATAAATGTAGCCTTGTACATCCGTACATTTTACTATCATATTGTGCAGGATGTTTTTGTATCTTTTTTCCGTGACTTTTTTTTGAGATCATAGGAAGACTTTATCCACACTATAAGGAGAGCATAGGGAGAGTGCAGGGGCTAATTGAATAGTGTCCCCCTTGGTTAATACATAATTATCTTAGCAATTCTATTATATCTTGATGTACTAATTGGGCTGAAAAATTGTCTAATACTACTGCTATTGTGGTGTCCACATTGTTTTATACATATGTAATTCTATAACACCTTGATTCTGTTAGTGAGGTGAAATAGCACTTTATTTTTTCAAGTATTTGGTTTTACACTTTGTGTTTTCTGTAATTGGGGTGAAATAGAGCTCTAATACTACTGATTTTGGGGTGTTCATATTGTTTTATACATAAGTAATTCCAGTAGGCCTTAATTCTGTAATTGGGTCGAAATAGTGCTCTATTTTTACAGTTATTTGTTTAAAAGCGGTCTAATACTACTGCTATTTTACACCTACAGTTACTGTTACTGTACAGTATGCCTGACAGACAGGTGCCAAGGCCTTCCAAGGGAACAGGCAGTGGCAAAAACTTTTCTCTGTGCCCCCCCCCCTCCCCAGCCTGAACCTGCCTCTTTCTTTTTCTGCAGTTTTTTTCTGCTCAGAAAGTATTATATGCTGCCGGCTGGAGGAGAGATCTACTGCTTCCTGCCATAGACGGGCAAGTAGTGACTGTGAGAGTAGCGTGGGAGCCGGTGTTGCGAGCAATCAGACATGTGGCCATGAGACTGGTGAGGGTGACATCAGTGACATGCAGACAGTAGTTGATGATGATTGCATGTGGGAGGTGGGTGAAGAGGGGGCTTCATCATCATCATGGGGTGAGGGAGGCATCTTGAGCGTGAGACAGTCGCTGAGCCAGCAGGGTGCAAGCATGGAAGTGAGTCAGCAGCAGTGTGAGATCTGGAGCCAAATGTGCCCAGGGTAGAACGTCTACTACTCAGGAGCCTACCTGTCCAGAAACAATTAGCGGTGCACGGGTTCATAGAGGCAGTGGCAGGCAGTCAGTACGGAGTAGTGGGGGTAAAAGGCCATTTTTCAATGGTGTGGGAATTTTTCATTAAGTCGCCGGAGGACGTCGATGTGGCCGTGTGTAGAAATTGTTGGCAGAAGGTGAAGCGTAGCTAGGGTGCAAATATTGGCAACGTGGCCCGTTTCAACACATTCGGCGTCATCATAAAGTGACCGGGAAAACCATAGTGCTAATGTTGTGGTACAGCCTGAGGCATCTCTTAGTGGCCCGGAACCCTTTTCCAGCAGTCAAGGCTCCACCACCTCAGCAGAAGGGAGCTGTGTTTCCTTTACATCATCTACTGGTCCTGATGCTCCTCCTCCTACTCCGTGTCACTCATTTCACCAGCAATCGATCAGGGTAGCAATTTCAAAAAGACAGTATGTGAGCACTCATCCAACTACGCAGAAGCTGAATATGCTCCTGGCCAAGTTGCTGGTACTACAGTCCCGCCCTTTCCATGTGGTTGATTCTACACCTTTTGGAAGAGCTGATGGCTTGTGCCGAGCCAAGGTGGAGAGTCCCAAGCCATCATTACTTTTCCAAAAAGACTGTACAAGCCCTGCACTCATATAGTGAGCAGAAAATGGGCCAGTCCTTGAGCCTGTCAGTGTCTGATACAGTACACGGCAGCGTCAATGTGTGGAGCTGTAACTATGGTCAAGGACAATATCAATGTCCTATACAGCCCACTGGGTAAATGTGGTTCATGCCCAGGCACACCAGTAACTTGGCTAGGTAACGGCAATGCTGCCTCCACATTGTCAAGCTGTGATTCCTGTGCCAATGTCCTCCTCTGCACCTCATCCTAAAACCTCAGCCTCAGTTTCCACTGTAGGCACAATTCGGAGTGGTCCTCCAGCATTCCACCTAAGCAGAGCACTGTGGTTTCACGCTCTTCTGCACCTGGTTTGTCTGTCGAATGGAGTTAAAACAGTGAGGAACTGCTTGGCGTCCTTCAAGAAGAAATCAAATCCTGGCTGTCTCCTCACCAACTGAAGATCGGAACCATGGTCACCGATAATGGGAAGAACATTGTGTCTGTGCTTCATTGAGGAGGGCTGACGCATGTTCCCTGCATGGCCCATGTCTGTAATCTGGTTGTAAAGCAGTTACTGAAGTCTTCCACCCAACTGCAAGACATCTTGAAAATGGCTAGGAAACTGCGCATACACTTCAGCCACTGAAAACATGCCCACAGGAAGACTGTGAACGATTTCTTGATGATGCTGACGGACAACAGAACTCCCCTGTGGCAGCTCATGGTACCTGGGCCCTATGGGAGATGAACTGGCAGAGGAGGAGGAAGACATTCAAGCACAAGCAATGTATACAGAAATGGGTGGTTCATCTGCCCAAGTGACTGGAGAGGAGCAAGAGTAGCTGGAGGGCAATGAAGAAGAACAGACAGATTACCTCTGACAGACCATGGCAGTATACAATGGAGATGGAGGCAGGGTGTCCCTCCGATCCCTTTTTGCAAATGGCTATATGAATGCTGAGTTGCTTGCATAGTGACAGCTGTATTAACACCATTTGATAGAGGGACGACTACTAGCTCTCCACCATATTAGTCCCTCATTACCATTCCAAAATGGGGGCCTTTTTTCTGCCTGCTGAGAGGGAGGATAAATTCAACTACTATTGAGACATCATATGAAGTCAGTTTAAAACGTCCTATGTGCACCATTGCCCAAGCTCTGACCAGGGGGACCCTCTGCACTCATGCTCCATTGCCATGACTGCTGGAAGGAAGGGGAGCAGGGGCAGCACCATCTCCATCAGCAGCAACTTAATTCTAGAGTCTCTGACTCTCTAATGAGCACTTTTCTTCACCCGTCTACTGAAGAAAACACCCAGCAGCAGCAAGACATGGAGCATAACCAGATCCAAGATCCCCTAGACTACTGGGCAGCCAAACTTGATTTGTTCCCGCAAATGGTTGAGTTTGCTCAAGACATTCTTTCCTGCCAGGCCAGTAGTATGACATCAGAATTTGAGATGAGCCAATATATTTGCCGCCTTGTAGATTCAATACAAATCTTCGAAATTTTCAGCTGCGAAGCGAATCCAGATTTTTTTAGATTCGCTTTGTTAGATTTGAAAATGTTCTTAAAGCTTTCTATGCATTCGCTACGTACTTGTCCGATAAATTGTACGCTAATGTTATGTATAAGTTACTTTATACGCTGATGCGTACAAATTCAGTTAATTAGCAAACTTTTACCGTTCTTTATTCGTGCGGCATAAAGCCTGGGGAAAAAGCGGTCACCTGACCTAGTGGGAAGGGCTTTCTCTGATTGGCTCAGGCTCGGTAAGCCAGTGACGCATCAGTTGTGCTGTGGCTGCTGAGACGAGCAGAAGCACTGTCTGTGAGGTTCTGAGAGACAGAGAACTCTTGTGTTAAAATTGTTCTGGGAATCAATATTGCACATATCAGGGATACTGCAGGGATACTGCAGGGATACTGCAGGGCCAGTGCAGGGCAAGTGCAGTGCCAATGCAGGGCTAGTAATTAATCAGGCAGGGAGAGAGACAGGGAGAGAGATAGGGAGAGAGACAAAGACCAGCTGCAGGGCCACAGTCAATTGAAAAATGTCTGGCATGGAAAAGCAAAAGGGTTCCAGCAAGACCTTGGGCTCCAAAAAAAAAGGAGAAGGTGGCACAGGGCAGCAGTGCCAAAGGACCTGTAGCCGGAGCTTCTACTTGTAGAATTTGTGATAATTGCCCACTGTTCCACCAGGCTAACCCACCAAGGCGCAAAATTGTAGTGGAGGAGAAAGTGGATGAGGTAGTGGAGTGGATGGCACACCCATCTCAATAACAGTCGGATGATCTGCTGTCATCTGCTGATACAGTATTATGTAGCCAGGGGTCAGACTCAGAGCTTTCCTCCTGCTCCACCATTCCACTCCAGCAAAGACCGTCATTTTCATACGCAAATTGTACGCTCATGCGTACGTGTTCACGTTGCGTACCTTTAGCAACTGTACGTTCATTATCAGTGCGCGAATGTTCGCAAAACACCACATAATAATGTATGATTTGTACGCAGCTTTGCCGAATAGATTCGTATGAGGTATGAATATTTTGAAAAGTTTGACAAATATTCGGCGAAGCGAATTTTGGATGATTCGCTCATTTCTAATCAGAGTGGATGTTTAGTGCACCGGGGGGGCATAGTTGCCCCAAAGTAAAGCAGGACATACATCCAAATTGATATACAAAACTGTAAACACAAGTAATACAGACCCAGTATGGCTCCTAAAAAAACCCCAAAAACCTCAACACATGCACGTGTTGTGCTTCCTCAGGGGACAGATGTCAACCCAAACTTACCACTAACACCCTCTCCACTCTGTCATGGGCCCACCACCGGTATCAGCGTGTAACAAAAGTGGTTCTCTTGCAATCTATGTGGAATTAGCAGAGGAGAGCGCTCTTTCACTCCATAGTAGAATCGTGGGCCACAATTAAGTACATTATACTTGACATTAACCTTGACCTTGTTCACACCAGTTATTTGGTCAGTTTTTGACCCGTAACTGAAGTGAAGTGTGAATTGAGTCTAAGGGACACCTGTGACCTGCCTGTAATACTAATGCACAGTAACTGTTTCACTGCCACAGCGGACTAGCTATGAATGTTTCTGCAATTCACAGTGATGTAAACCAAGATACGTGCTCCCTGCATCCAGGAAATAGCTGATTTATAACACGTTTTGTATTGAATTAATTAAGATAGTATCACGTTTTCTGGAAAAATTTGGCGAAGCGTCCAAATTGAATTTTTGAAAACTTTGCTCATCTCTAGTAACCACATCACTACGTGAAAATATTATGCGGTGTCTTCAGTCAGGATGGCTGTGGCAGGCTCTTTGCAATCAAATGGATAAGTCAGTATATTTTTTTTACTGATTAACCCCTAAAAGCACTTAGTTTTAATGTCAAATGCCACGATCAGCGATGAACATGGCACCTGAGGGGCTCAATGACAAGTGGCATCAAAATCATCGTTCCCCATCATTGCATCAGTTACAAAGAAAAAAAATTTGCTTTGTGACAAAATAATTTGTCACGATGCAAATTTCTTTGTGAAATTTGGCGAAACAGCCATATTGAATTTTCCATGACCTTGCTCATCTTTAAATACTACACCAATAGACAGGGCAGCACACAAAAAAAACTCTGGGATTGATAATACAAGATGACTGAATTTTTCAAAAATTCTTTTCGGTTGGTACACCGAATTTTCCGAAACAATTCGATTCGATCTGAACAAATTTGTGGTGAATCATGTTAAAAAAAAGCTACTTCCGGGCTGCAGAAAGCCTGTATAGTGGTGTAGAACACTGTGTCTTGCATTAACACTAGAGAATAGCGAGCACTAAAATGCAAAAAAACAGCAGGGGCAGCATGCATGGATGCCTCTGAGGCTGCCTAATTGTACCATTACACCAAATTCTGGGCAACAGCCTGGTGGTGACCCTCAAGACAATTGTGCTGACCCAGAGTAAGATGGGCAAATCACATGCCCATCACACGTTAGTAAAGCACCCAACTAGGTGCAACTAAGGTCCATCACCGCCTGCGGGTGACATCATTGCCCATGCTGGCACTGCTGTCCTATGCCCCGCCCCACGACGAAGGCATAAGCCTGACACAGCATGGTGGTGACACAAACAAGTGACCAAGTTAGATGAGGTAGCAGGTGAGCCACCCAAAAATTTACCGACACAGCATGGCGGTGACAACAGAGTGACAATGTTAGACTGAGGTAGCAGGTGAACCACCCAAAAATTTACCCTGACACAGCATGGCGGTGAACCCAGAGTGACCAAGTGAGACTGAGGTAGCAGGTGAAGCACATAAAATTTTACCCCAACACAGCATGGCGGTGAACCCAAAGTGATCAAGTTAGACTGAGGTAGCAGGTGAAGCACATAAAATCTTACCCTGACACAGCATATCGGTGACAACAGAGTGACCAAGTTAGACTGAGGTAGCAGGTGAAGCACATAAAATTTTACCCTGACACAGCATGGCAGTGAAACCAGAGTGACTAAGTTAGTCTAAGGTAGCAGATGAAGCACATAAAATCTTACCCTGACACAGCATGGCGGTGACAACAGAGTGACCAAGTTAGACTGAGGTAGCAGGTGAACCACCCAAAAATTTACCCTGACACAGCATGGCGGTGAACCCAGAGTGAACAAGTTAGACTGAGGTAGCAGGTGAAGCACATAAAATTTTACACTGACACAGCATGGCGGTTAACCCAGAGTGACCAAGTTAGACTGAGATAGCAGGTGAAACACATAAAATCCTACCCTGACATAGCATGGGGGTGAGCCCAGAGTGACCAAGTTAGACTGAGTTAGCAGGTGAAGCACATAAAATTTTACCCTAACACAGCATGGTGGTGACAACAGAGTGACCAAGTTGGACTGAGGTAGCAGGTGAAGCACATAAAATCTTACCCTGACACAGCATATCGGTGACAACAGAGTGACCAAGTTAGACCGAGGTAGCAGGTGAAGCACATAAAATATGACCCTGACACAGCATGGTGGTGACAACAGAGTGACCAAGTTGGACTGAGGTAGCAGGTGAAGCACATAAAATTTAACAATGACACAGCATGGCGGTGACAACAGAGTGACCAAGTGAGACTGAGGTAGCAGGTTATGCACGTAAAATTTTACCCTGACACAGCATTGCGGTGAACCCAGAATGACAAAGTTGGACTAAGGTAGCAGGTGAAGCACATAAAATTTTACACTGACACAGTATGGCGGTAAACCCAGAATGATCAAGTTAGACTGTGGTAGTAGGTGAAGCAAATAAAATCTTACCCTGACACAGAATGGTGGTGACAACAGAGTGACCAAATTAGACTGAGGTAGCAGGTGAACCAGCCAAAAATGTACCCTGACACAAGCATGGCGGTGAGCCCAGAGTGACCAAGTGAGACTGAGGTAGCAGGTGAAGCACATAAAATTTTACCCCGACCACAGCATGGCGGTGAACCCAAAGTGATCAAGTTAGACTGAGGTAGCAGGTAAAGCACATAAAATTTACCCTGACACAGCAT
>ONZH01027888.1:0-177010 GCA_900303285.1 Rhinella marina | reverse complement strand
CCACTCGGCGATCTTCTAGTACTTGACTTCCAGCCAGGGTACAGACTGGGACATGTGCACTGCTGCAGCCAATGACGGGCATCAGTGGTGACGTGTACACAAGCGGCACATCACTGCTGGGTCACGTGCCGCTTGGGGACACGTCAACACTGAGGCTAGTCCTTGGCTGCAGCAGTGCAGATGACCCAGTCGGAAGTCAAGAACCAGGGACAGAGGTCACAGGTGAGGAGCAGGGTTTTTTTTCATACCACAAGCTCTGCCATTATTCTGGAAAACCCCTTTAAGCCCATGCTAATCACAGGCAGAACTTTGCTTTCAGGGGACTTTTGGCTTTGAGGACTTGATGTGACACGGCGCTCACTTTGGCGGCTTTGCTGATGATTTCGACCTGGTGGATTCACAAAGCCCGGGACAGAGACAATATAAAAAGCGGCAGCAGAAGATGATTACGGCCATTTAGAAGACTATTCTCTCCTAAGCGAGAAATCGTGGCCACCAGATGATTGGTACAAGTCAAAAATAGAAAACAGGTCATGCAATTTGGCCGTCTGTACGTGTACGGGCCTATTCTACGGCATTGGCTCATTCTCCTGGACTATTATCCTCTCTCATTCCCTCTTGTTTGCCTCAAAAAAAAAAAACCTGAAACAAAAGATTGCGGATAAAAGGCTAGTAAAATTGCCATCCATCAGAGCTGAATAGGACTTTTCACATATTGCTGCACCTACTGCCGCTCCACCTGCATCTTAATGCTTGTCCTTATTCCCTATCAGACATCATGTATGGAGGGAGAAGATCCAAAGAGGGCTCCCGACACACATTTCAATCCCTTTAGTTTAGAAAGAGCCCGAGGAGGACCTCTCCTTGTGCCACGGCCTGGGATGCTCCTCTGGGCTCCTCAGCTCTCTGCTCCAACAAAGCAACCTGAAAATCAAATGTTCCCTCAAGACTTGACACACCTAGAACCGCTTTCATCTCCGCCTCCTAACATCGCTTTACTCTCCGGCAGTGGGAGGATGAAGGCAGATTGGATGGGCGTCTCAGGGTTACCGACGACATTACCCTCCTGGGGTCTTTGATTTTCTGCTCATGCCTCATTTCCAGCTGAGCACTGCAAGAAGTAGAGCCGGTGGTAGGAGAAGGTGTGCCGGGAGAGGATCTAATTATCTATCATCTATCTATCTATCTATCTATCTATCTATCTATCTATCTGTCTATATCTATCTATCTCATATATATCTATCTATCTATATTCTATCTATCTATCCACAGAAACGAGGCAGCCACTCCAACTCAGTGACAAAGTGAAGACCCTTTATACCCTCGCTAAGGGTAATAAAGGTCTTCACTTTGTCACTGAGTTGGAGTGCTGCTCGTTTTCTGTGGATATATCGTCAGAGGATACAATACCAGTTTTTCCTGGAGGATTTCTGCACCCACATTGTATTTTCTGTGCCGCTGGACTTTTGTTATTCTATCTATCTATCTATCTATCTATCTATCTATCTATCTATCTATCATAAGAATTCCATGCACTCCCAATTTTGATGTCAACGATGTGTTCTTTAATCACCAAAAACCGCAATGTTTCAGTCCGCCTAGCTGGGACTTTTCTCAAGCAGTGATACGGGTGATAAAGGTATCACTGCTTGAGAAAAAGTCCCAGCTAGCGGACCTGAAACATTGCGGTTTTTGTGATTAAAGAAACACATCGTTTGACACTCAATTTTGAGGGTGCCGTGGATTCTTTATTTATATTCATCTGGATCTTGGATGCAGTTCCTCAGCGCACTGGCACACGACACCTTACTTCTTATAACGCCTGTGCTGCTCACATCATTTGATTTATCTATTATCTATCTATCTATCTATCTATCTATCCATCTATCTATCCATCTCATATCTATTTATCTATCTATCTAATCTATCTATCTTATCTATCTCAATCAAATCAGCTTTATTGGCAGGACTAAATACATTTTAGCATTGCAAAGCAAGTGGGAAATAATTGGGTAGGTTTGGGGGATGGAGACACATCCAGGGTGGGGGTATAGGAGTCCATGGTATATCAGTCTCCCCTCAGTTTTATGGCAGGCAGTAATATATAGTGCTTCCATGGCCGCTGTGGTCTCCTCTTCCCCCAGCAGTATGGAGAGTTCTCTCTTCCTCCTCCATGGAGGTGAAGTCTGGGCAGAGATCAACAGTCTCCTGAAGTGATTTTCCCTCACTGCTGAGAACTTTGGAGCCCCTACAGCAGGAAGTGAGGTTCCACCCTCCACGGCCTCCTGGTCGCACTGCTGGCACAGTCTGCTCTCCCTGGGCATGTACTGTTGGTGCTGCCCGATTCGATGAGCAAGACTGTGGGTGTCATCTGTATCTGCTCGGGGTCTGTCAGTCTCTGGGGTTGGGGAGTTCTCTAGATATGGGGCAGTTTGTACTCCCTCTGCAGGCTCTGGTATACTGTCAGCTTCTGGGATGTTCGTATGTCGTTCCTCCAGATGCTGAGATACTCCTCTTTACCCTTGTGTATCATCCTCTGGATTTCCCCCTTTGTCAGGCTGTATTGGTTGGTGGCTTGGTCGGGCTGGGTTTGGATATCTATCTATCTATCTATCTATCTATCTATCTATCTATCTATCTATCTATCTATCTATCTACCAAAATCAGAAGATGGTGACCGCACAGACGAAAGTAATGGAGTGCCGTGGATTTTCTCCAAGTTATCTATCTATCTATCTATCTATCTATCTATCTATCTATCTATCTATCTATCATATCTATATGGATATCTATCTATCTATCTCATATCTTTTCTATGCCACACTATATGATTTTCCTCGGTTATTATTCCATATGAATATTAACAATAATGTTAATATTGATAATAAGTTTTCCTTCTCCTCCAGGCAGATAACATAACCTTTCCATCTTGTTGTAGCAGTGATTTATCGCTTTTTTTTATCTTCTTATCATATTAATGCAGATTAATATTTTCATAGGATTTAAACTTTCTGTGAATTTACGGACACAGTCCCTTATCATCCTATTATACATTCCCGTGCTCACGTGCAGCGGCTGAGCCGCCACTTATCTCGCCCGGTGCTGCTGGAGACTTGGGTTCAGTCTATTCCATTGAGAATCAATTAACATAAAGGTCACTGTTGTCTTTAAGTTTGTCCTAGAATATCTTCAAGTTCTACTGAAAAGATGGAGACTGCCTCCGTACATTACCTGCACAAGGTTGTTTTTTAAGGCCTATTTAGATGCCGCAGATTTGTTGTAGACATTTATGCATCTGAAAAATTAGCTCAATTCATCGGAATGTGGTGGTTTTGGCAGCAAGCCGGTAGATAGAAGCCGCCATATTATACCCCTGGTTGTGTAATGAAAGGCCAAATACTACTAGGAACCTCCCCCATGTATCAACGACAGACTGCTTAAAGGGATTCCATATTTAGATACTGATGACCTATCCTCTAGATTAGGTCATCAATGTCAGATCAGTGACGGTCTTACATCAGCTGATGATACAGCAGATGAATGGTTGTCCATGTAATACACCGCATGGAGAGTTCTGCATCACTTCTTTCTCCAGATCCTTAATGTGTTGGGAATGGATACCACCAGAAGGGTAGATGGGTCCCACTGAAAAATTCTGTGACTGGGATCCTGAACCATGTGCCATCTTGTTGAGAGATGTTTGGGCTGGTGCTTCTTCCTCCTCCACATTTTTTGGCCCAATTCCTGATCTCCCTTTTTTTTGCTAACAATGCTGCTCCTCGGGGGAGGGAATCCTCCAAAAGGGGATTGGCTATTTAAAGCTATCCACCCTCTAGGAGTCCCATGGCAACTGCTTGGTCTGCCTCCATGGTGTGTACGCTCTTGAGCCCAGGCAAAACTGAAAGACTCAAGTAACCAGAGACATTCTCCAACTCCTCTGTCCCAACACTGGGCATAGAGCACCAGCGTCGGACCGAAGTCCCTTGGGCTCACCAGAGGAAATAATTCTGAGGGCCCACCCTATGTGTATATATGACCTTAAAGGGGTTGTCCCGCGAAAAATATTCTACAGTTTTCAAACCAGCATCTGGATCTGAATACTTTTCTAATTGCATGTAATTAAAAATTTTGCATAGCTACTGAGTTATTCAATAAAATGTGTATGTATAGTGCCACTTGGCAGATGAGGGGATGTTACTTCAGGGAGAGCACTGCTTGCAGGCGGACACTTCTTCTGCCAGTCAGGGGAATGTCAGCTCCAGTAAGCAGGGGACCAGGAGAGCAGGGCAGCCAGACAGGTGCTGGTAGTGGGCGACTCAATTATTAGGGTACAGAGAGGGCAATTTGTCACAAAGACCGGGATCGTCGGATGGTGTGCTGCCTTCCAGGCGCTCGAGTTCGGCACATCTGCTGATCGGTTGACAGATTACTGGGAGGGGCTGGAGAAGATCCAGCAGTCATGGTGCATATCGGTACCAATGACAAAGTTAGAGGTAGGGGGAGGGTCCTTAAAAATGATTTTTAGGGATTTAGGGCACAAGCTTAGGGCAAGGACCTCCAAGGTAGTGTTTTTGGAAATACTGCTGTACCACGAGCCACACAAGAAAGGCAGCGGAGATTAGGGAGGTAAACAAGTGGCTCAAGAACTGGTGTAGGAAGGAGGGATTTGGATTCTTGAGAACTGGGCCGACTTCTCTGTCGGCTACAGGCTCTACCCGTAGGGATGGGCTGCACCTCAATGGGGAAGGGGCAGCTGTTTGGGGGAGAAGATGGCTAGAAGGCTGGAGAGTGTTTAAACTAGGGACTGGGGGGAGGGTAACTACATTATAGGAGGGGAAGATAGTGCAAATAGAGACCTGGGGCAAGGTAATGAACTGGGGGGAGGAATGGAAGGAGGAACTAGAACAGATCAGAAGGAAAGGTGTAGGGTAAGAAATATACATCAACCATCTTAATTGTATGTACACTAATGCCAGAAGCCTAGCTAATAAAACTGGTGAACTGGAATTAGTGATGTGTGAGGAGGAACTATGACATAGTGGGGAATAACTGAGACATGGCTGGATGATAGCTATGACTGGCAGTTAACGTACAGGGTTACAATCTTTTTAGAAAGGATCGCCAAATCCGGAGAGGGGGAGGGGTCTGCCTTTATGTAAAGTCCTGACTAAAGCCCACACTCCGGGAAGATATAAGTGAGGGACATAAAGATGTGGAGTCACTGTGGGTAGAAAATAAATGGAGCCAAAAACAATAATAAAATACTAATAGGAGTTTATTATAAACCACCCAATATATCAGAGACCACAGAAAACCTACTTCTAAACGAAATAGACGAGGCGGCAAATCATAATGAGGTCCGTTATTATGGGGGATTTCCAACTACCCCAGATATAGACTGGAAAACTGAAACCTGTTACATCTCATAAAGGAAACAGGTTCTTGAAATAACAAAGACAATTACCTTCCCAACTGGTTCAGGACCCGACTAGAAGGACGGCCATACTGGACTTAGTATTTACCAATAGACCTGACAGAACAACAGATGTGCAGGTCGGGGGACACCTGGGGAAACAGTGACCATAACATAATAACCTTCCAATTGTCATTCAAAAGAGCGTTTCTTCAGGGAGGAACAAAAATACCAAACTTCAAAAAAGCTAAATTTAGCCAACTAAGAGAGGCCATAGGCCTAACTAACTGGGACAAAGTCCTCAAAAATAAAAATTTTATAATTAATAAAAAAACCTTATGGAATAAAAGGTTAAGGAACAAGAAAAAAACCAATGTGGATAAATAGAGCTGTAAAGAAAGCAATAAATGACAAACAGAAAGCATTTAAATCACTAAAACAGGAAGGAGAGCGAGGAAGCATTGAAAAACTATAAGGAAAAAAATAGAATATGTAAAAGACAAATAAAAGCAGCCAAACTAGAGACCGAGAGATTAATCACCAAAGAGAGTAAAACTAACCCTAAAATGTTCTTCAATTATATAAATACTAAAAAGTATAAACCTGAAGGTGTCGGCCCCTTACAGAGTAATGAGGGGGGAGTTGCAGAGAGCGATGAGGAGAAAGCGAAGCTACTAAATAACTTTTCTCCACTGTATTCACTGAGGAAAATAAACTGTCAGATGAAATGCAGAATATAAAAGTAAATTCCCCTTTAAAAGTGTCCTCTCTGACCCAGGAAGAGGTACAGCAACGTCTTAAAAATATTAAAATAGACAAATCACCAGGACCGGATGGCGTACACCCCCGTATCCTAAGAGAATTAAGTAATGTCATCGACAGACCCTTATTTCTGATATTTAAGGACTCTATACTGACAGGGAGTGTTCCACAGGATTGGCACATAGCAAATGCGGTGCCAATATTCAAAAAGGGTCCAAAAAGAGAGCCCGGAAACTATAGGCCGGTAAGTTTTAAACTTCTGTTGTGGGTAAACTGTTTGAAGTTTTCTGAGAGATGCTATCTTGGAGTACCTCAATGAAAATAAGCAAATAACTCCGTATCAGCATGGCTTCATGAGGGATCGGTCATGTCAAACCAATTTAATCACTTTCTATGAGGAGGTAAGTTCTAGACTTGACAGCGGCGACTCAATGGATGTCGTATATTTGGACTTCTCCAAAGCATTTGACACGGTACCACATAAAAGGTTAGTATACAAAATGAGAATGCTTGGCCTGGGAGAAAATGTCTGTATGTGGGTAAGTAACTGGCTCAGTGATAGAAAACAGAGGGTGGTTATTAATGGTAGATACTCAGATTGGGTCACTACTAGTGGGGTACCACAGGGGTCTGTATTGGGTCCTATTCTCTTCAATATATTTATTAATGATATTGTAGAAGGTTTGCATAGTAAAATAACAATTTTTGCAGATGACACTAAACTGTGTAAAGTAATTAACACAGAAGAGGACAGTACACTGCTACAGATGGATCTGGATAGACTGGAGGCTTGGTCAGAGAAGTGGCAGATGAGGTTTAACACTGACAAATGTAAGGTTATGCATATGAGAAGGAATAATGCAAGTCACCAGTACATACTAAATGGTAAAGCACTGGGTAACTCTGACATGGAAAAGGACCTAGGAATTTTTAGTGAACAGCACACTAAGCTGTAGAAGCCAGTGTCAGACAGCTGCTGCCAAGGCCAATAAGATAATGGGTTGCATCAAAAGGGGCAGAGATGCCCGTGATGAGAACATAGTCCTGCCACTTTACACATCACTAGTCAGACCGCACATGGAGTACTGTGTACAGTTCTGGCTCCTGTGAACAAGGCAGACATAGCAGAGCTGGAGAGGGTTCAGAGGAGGGCAACTAAAGTAATAACTGGAATGGGTGGACTACAGTACCCAGAAGATTATCAAATTAGGGTTATTCACTTTAGAAAAAGACGACTGAGGGGAGATCTAATAACTATGTATAAATATATCAGAGGTCAGTACAGAGATCTCTCCCATCATCTATTTATCCCCAGGACCGTGACTGTGAAGAGGGGACATCCTCTGCATCTGGAGGAAAGCAGGTTTGTACATAAACATAGAAGAGGATTCTTTACGGTAAGAGCAGTGAGACTATGGAACTCTCTGCCTGAGGAGGTGGTGATGGTAAGTTCACTAAAAGAGTTCAAGAAGGGCCTGGATGTATTTCTGGAGGGTAATAATATTACAGGTTATAGTTACTAGAGAGGGGTCGTTGATTCAGGGAGTTATTCTGATTGCCTGATTGGAGTCGGGAAGGAATTTTTCCCCCTAAAGTGAGGAAAATTGGCTTCTACCTCACAGGGGTTTTTTTTTTTGCCTTCCTCTGGATCAACTTGTAGGAAAACAGGCTGAACTGGATGGACAGATGTCTTTTTTCAGCCTTACAAACTATGTTACTATGTTACTTAGTTTCTTATTTCTTTGTCCTGCTCACTGAGATGGCCGCACATGCTCAATTTCATCTTTCAACTGCCTCCTGAGCTGTGATAGGCTGAACATGGACACGCCTCCTGATCTGTGATAGGGAGAGCATGGACAGTGATAGGGAGAGCTGAGACACACCTCCTGAGCTGTGATAGGGAGAGCATGGACACACCTCCTGAGCTGTGATAGGGAGAGATGAGACACGCCTCCTGAGCTGTGATGGGCTGAACATGGACACGCCTCCTGAGCTGTGATAGGGAGAGCATGGACACGCCTCCTGAACTGTGATAGGGAGAGCATGGACCCACCTCCTGAGCTGTGATAGTGAGAGCTGAGACACGCCTCCTGAGCTGTGGTAGGGAGAGCATGGACACGCCCCCTGAGCTGTGATAGGGAGAGCTGAGACACACCTCTGGAGGTGTGATAGGGAGAGCATGGACACGCCTCCTGAGCTGTGATAGGGAGAGCTGAGACACGCTTCCTGAGCTGCAGCAGAAAAGACACTCCCTTGAGCTGTCAGCTTGATATAAATCTAGTAGAACAATGAATGAGGAGATCTCTGGATCCATGTGAGGTACAGGGCTGGTTCTAGCTTTGTTAGAAAGAGATTGTCATGTACTATATGATGTCTGATTTTTATTTTTTACACTATTCATGGGAGAACCCCTTTAAGGGCCCAATTTTACTAGGGATTGATTATTATCAGAACTTGGGCCCACTGGAGGATCCTCTGGTGGACCAGTCCAACCCTGCCTTCTACTGTGACTGGATTATTACAACCGATCAAATTTTCTACATTTTATCAAAATAAATCGGAAGTATGAACACGTCCAAACATTCCAGCAAACAAACAGTCCTTAATTTCAGTCAGATTTTGTCACATTGTAACTTTTGTCCTTCCTTCCTTACCAGGGTGGCACTGAGCAATCAAGAAAATGTCTGTAACATGCTATAAAATGTATCTTCTCTCCAATCAGACACCAATTATGCATTGTGTACAACACAGGAGGCCTTTCTTCTAAAAGTCACAGTAGATGTGTCATCAAACTTGGTCACGGCGTACACTGCCATCGCAGAGGAAGTCATTTTCTCCCGCCGGTAGACTAGGAACGTCATCTAATTAACTCCTTTCATGCAGTGTCAGCTGGTGGGCAGAGACAGAGGACGGGACAACAACCAAGCGTTACCCTCTCACTTCCCGGGTCAGACAAGACTCAATCCACAATCACTCTCTTTATTTTTTCCTTCAGCCACACAAGACGTGCAGTCATTTGCTCACAGCTTCTTACAGAGTTGTCTTATTGTCATAGATAATCTCTGTCTGTCTGCCATTGAGATTAACAGGAACCCTAAGAGGAGCCTTCAGTCCTTAATTACAGGGTGCACGTGGCTGTGATGTGGATGCTTCCTTCTCAGAGAAGACAAGCCTTCCTATAGGAATAATATAATGTGCTCAGGAGGAGCCTGTGACTGTATCATATATAATAGACTGAATATTCACAAGACTGAGAATCGGATGGGTGACCAGGTGACCAAAGGAAACAAAACATAGTCTCCAAAATGGCTGACTGTGATTACCACGATCCTCCTAGATAAATGAAAGCAATCCATAAGAGAAGGAGTTTGGGCTCCTAATTCCAATGGTACTTGAAAGCTGGTGTGTGGATGCTAATCCCTCACAGTAGTCAAGCATTTCCATAAGACTACTCCGTCACCATAGAGAAGCATCCCCTTATGACTACTCCCTCACTATAGGCAAACAACTTCTTATGACCTTCTCACCATAGACTGGCATCACCTTATGACTACTCCTCACCATAGGCAAACATCCCCTTATGACTACTCCTTACCATAGGCAAGCATCAACTATGACCTCTCCATAGCAAGCATCCCCTTAACTCCTCACATAGGCAAGCATCAACTTATGACCTCCTCGCCATAGGCAAGCATCCCCTTATGACCTCCTCACCATAGGCAAGCTTCCCCTTATGACCTCCTCGCCATAGGCAAGGGTCCCCTTATGACTACTCCTCACCATAGGACAATAAGAAAAAAATATTTTTCATTAGATCTCAGGTGAGACCACCAATCAGACCCCCATATCAGATCCTCAGCTCACAGCCCCAATTAGACCTCCAATGTTAATAAGACCTCAGATCAGACCCCAAAGTGAATGACACCCAATCAGACCTCAGATAAGAGCCCCATGCCTCTCATCAGCCCCCATGCCTGTAATTAGACCCATATCAGCCCCCCATGCCTGTAATTAGCCCCCATATCTGTAATTAGCCCCATATATCAGCCCCCATGCCTCACTTCAGCCCCCATATGAGTCCCCATATCTTATTCCTCTATTTAGCCCCCATATGACTTCATATTCCTCACTTGCCTCCATGCTTCTTATTAGCCCCCATTAGCCTCCAGCATGCCACAGTTAAAATAAAAAAGCTTCTTACCTCTCCTGCTCCTGGATGCCTCCGCTCCTCGCCGCCTGCGCTCTTCTCCTTCCTCCTCCATCGGCTGTGCTGTGACCCAGCGCGCACAGCGTGAGGTCACAGAGCGCCCTCACGCTGTGCGCAGGACTGCACAGTCAAATGGAGGACCAGGAAGCGGTGAGTATAGCTCCTTCATCGCTTCCTGGTCCTCCGGTGCTAATGAGCGCTTCCATAATGGAAGCGCTCATTAGCATTCGCCCCATAAGACGCAGAGGAATTTACCCCCCATTTTGGGAGAAAAAAGTGCGTCTTATGGGGCGAAAAATACGGTATATATAACTTATTTTATATGTTATGTTTATGTTATTATTTTATGTTATTTTATGTAATTTTATATTGTATATATCTTATTTTATATGCTTTATGTTATTTTATGTAATTTTATATTGTATATATCTTATTTTATATGCTTTATGTTATTTTATGTAATTTTATATTGTATATATCTTATTTTATATGCTTTATGTTATTTTATAGAATTTTATATTGTATATATCTTATTTTATATGCTTTATGTTATTTTATAGAATTTTATATTGTATCTTATTTTATATGCTTTATGCTATTTTATAGAATTTTATGTTATATCTTATTTTATATGCTTTATGTTATTTTATAGAATTTTATGTTATATGTAACTCATTTTATATGCTTTATCGTATTTTATATAACTTTATATTATATACAACTTATTTTATATGCTTTATGTTATTTTATAGAATTTTATATTATATGTAACTTTATATTGTATATATCTTATTTTATATGCTTTATGCTATTTTATAGAATTTTATGTTATATCTTATTTTATATGCTTTATGTTATTTTATAGAATTTTATATTGTATATATCTTATTTTATATGCTTTATGTTACTTTATAGAATTTTATATTTTATGTAACTCATTTTATATGCTTTATCGTATTTTATATAACTTTATATTATATACAACTTATTTTATATGCTTTATCTTATTTCATAGATTTTATTTTATACCATGTGTTATTTTATCGTCTGTTTTATGCCACTGAAACTAAGAAAACTATTTTTGTAAAGCGCCAAACCTTGCAAAAGCCAATTAAAATATCCTGAATGGCGCCAGTATAAGCTCATTCACTCATTCACCTGTGACACAGAGGAGATATCGGTGTAGCGCACATGTGTCACTTCTCCTTTCAAGCGAAATTGCCAGACTTTAGAGAAACAACCACAATTTACTATGTCATTTCACATCTCGCTTCCGAAAGTCCTTCAGAAAATATACGCCGGTGAAGCCCCCAGATGTAATTTTTCCCTCCTGACACAAATATCCGCAGTATATCAGCACATATGGCCATACGCCGCTACGGCCAGGGCTAATATTCTTCATCATCACTATCCCCCTTCTCGTGGAGTGTAAGATGACCCTCGGAGGTAGAAGGACACAATTGCTTTTCTCGAAAGATTGGAAGCAGCAACCTCATCTTTCCAGCGTGACTAATGGCTTCCGAGATCAAAGATGGCTGACTCTTCAGAAGAACCTGCTGATATTACAATCACTGTACACACAAGCGTGAGAAGACGTTCCTTCAGGTTCTGATCCAGCTGCTCTTTCTGCAACTCCAGACATCTTTTCTCTATCATGTCACATATTTCCCGGAGAACAAGCGCGCTATCTCCTTGATGTATTATGAAGGTGCTCCCGAGCGTGGCGAACAAATCTAAACCTGAGCAGTGTGTCTATAGACAGGAGAAACAGAGGGCTCTCAGATGAAAGATACTGTCATATACCATGTACACAGGATACATACCGCAACCTTACCTCACATCTTTTTATAAAGGTATCACTTGGAGGAAAACGCAACAACGGCTTACAGAAGATGGGGGCGTGACTTCAACAATACAGTGCAGGACTTAAAAAGGATATCCTAAAAAGTGGGGTGTTTCCATATGAAACATAACACTGTACATAAAGTATATAACAACCCCTGATTGTTCAGTGTCTGCATAGCGCTTAACTTGCAGTCTTCGTATGAAATATTTACAACAGCAATGTAGGAAAAATAGCATCTAGCATTATATCAACTCAGATACGCTGCCAACACGTCAGCAACAGTAGTAAACAACAGAATAGTGAGTGCAGCTCTGGAGTATAATACAGGATGTAACTCAGGATAAGTACAGGATAAGTAATGTAATGTATGTACACAGTGACTGCACCAGCAGAATAGTGAGTGCAGCTCTGGAGTATAATACAGGATGTAACTTCGGATCAGTACAGTATAAGTAATGTAATGTATGTACACAGTGACTCCACCAGCAGAATAGTGAGTGCAGCTCTGGAGTATAATACAGGATGTAACTCAGGATCAGTACAGGATAAGTAATGGAATGTATGTACACAGTGACTGCACCAGCAGAATAGTGAGTGCAGCTCTGGAGAATAATACAGGATGTAACTCAGGATCAGTACAGGATAAGTAATGTAATGTATGTACACAGTGACTGCACCAGCAGAATGGTGAGTGCAGCTCTAGAGTATAATACAGGATGTAACTCAGGATCAGTACAGGATAAGTAATGTAAATATGTACACAGTGACTGCACCAGCAGAATAGTGAGTGCAGCTCTGGAGTATAATACAGGATGTAATTCAGGATCAGTACAGGATAAGTAATGTAATGTATGTACACAGTGACTGCACAGCAGAATGGTGAGTGCAGCTCTAGAGTATAATACAGGATGTAACTCAGGATCAGTACAGGATAAGTAATGTAATGTATGTACACAGTGACTGCACCAGCAGAATAGTGAGTGCAGCTCTGGAGTATAATACAGGATGTAATTCAGGATCAGTACAGGATAAGTAATGTAATGTATGTACACAGTGACTGCACCAGCAGAATAGTGAGTGCAGCTCTGGAGTATAATACAGGATGTAACTCCGGATCAGTACAGTATAAGTAATGTAATGTATGTACACAGTGACTCCACCAGCAGAATAGTGAGTGCAGCTCTGGAGTATAATACAGGATGTAACTCCGGATCAGTACAGGATAAGTAATGTAATGTATGTACACAGTGACTGCACCAGCAGAATAGTGAGTGCAGCTCTGGAGTATAATACAGGATGTAACTCAGGATCAGTACAGGATAAGTAATGGAATATATGTACACAGTGACTGCACCAGCAGAATAGTGAGTGCAGCTCTGGAGTATAATACAGGATGTAACTCAGGATCAGTACAGGATAAGTAATATATGTACACGTGACTGCACCAGCAGAATAGTGAGTGCAGCTCTGGAGTATAATACAGGATGTAACTAAGGATCAGTACAGGGTAAGTAATGTAATGTATGTACACAGTGACTGCACCAGCAGAATAGTGAGTGCAGCTCTGGAGTATAATACAGGATGTAACTCAGGATCAGTACAGGGTAAGTAATGTAATGTATGTACACAGTGACTGCACCAGCAGAATAGTGAGTGCAGCTCTGGAGAATAATACAGGATGTAACTCAGGATCAGTACAGGATAAGTAAAGTAATGTATGTACACAGTGACTGCACCAGCAGAATAGTGAGTGCAGCTCTGGAGTATAATACAGGATGTAACTCAGGATCAGTACGGGAAAAGTAATGTAATGTATGTACACAGTGACTGCACCAGCAGAATAGAGAGTACAGCTCTGGAGTATAATACAAGATGTAACTCAGGATCAGTACAGGATAAGTAATGTAATGTATGTACACAGTTACTCCACCAGCAGAATAGTGAGTGCAGCTCTGAAGTGTTTATTGGTGGATATACCCTTATAGTGTGACAATGTGAATATTACCTATAACCTTGTGCTGACAGCTAAGAATTTCTTAATTGGATCTTTAAGAGAAGACATATATGGAGCTGGTAGTTATTTAGGGCTCATTTGCATAATCATATTCCTGATCATTTTATGTTTTTGTCAGACTCTTCTTGTCGGTGCTGATCGGCGCTCTCTCCAATATCAGGTGCTCGGCCAGAATGAGGGCGATGATGACTTACTGAACGCAGGAAGCTTTATCTCCGGTAACGTGGAGAAATGGAGCTATGCAGCGCTTAATTACAGTACAAATAAAGCAGCATCAGGGTAATTTATCAGGCTGCTCCTCCAGCCTCACAGCGTAATCATGTTACTGAAGAGCCACGCCAAGATATAATCAACAATAACTTGTATGCAAATGACGGTGTAATTGTTAACGCTGAGATTTGGGTACAATATCTGGTGAGGAGAAAGCAAACTGGAAGCCGCTGATCTGATAACGGGAGAGGATAAGGAATGTCAGGGGAATTATACCGGGGATTCGAAAATGTCACTAAGTGCCTTATTCACAAGTTTCTGCTGTGAGCGCCACCTTGAGGTCAGTTTAAGGGTAACATTACTTTAGCTTTTTCCAATCCACCATCTTTGAGCTATGCTAGTCACCCGAGCCAATCCACTGCTCCCCACAGTGCCCCTAACAACCACGAATGAGGTAAAACCAACACTGGCAAAGTAACGGCTGACCTGCCTGCTCTCTCTGTGGCAGTTCTTAGTGTGCTTCTGCAAAATAGTGAGTACAGCTCTGGAGTATAATACATGATGTAACTCAGGATCAGTACAGGATAAGTAATGTAATGTATGTAAACTGTGACTCCACCAGCAGAATAGTGAGTGCAGCTCTGGAGTATAATACAGGATGTAACTCAGGATCAGTACCAGATAAGTAATGTAATGTATGTACACAGTGACTGCACCAGCAGAATAGTGAATGCAGCTCTAGAGTATAATACTGGATGTAACTCAGGATCAGTACAGGATACGTGATGTAATGTATGTACACAGTGACCCCACCAGCAGAATAGTGAGTGCAGCTCTGGAGTATAATACAGGTTGTAACTCAGGATCAGTACAGGATAAGTAATGTAATGTATGTACACAGTGACTCCACCAGCAGAATAGTGAGTGCAGCTCTGGGGTATAATACAGGATGTAACTCACCATCAGCACAGAATAAGTAATGTAATGTATGTACACAGTGACTCCACCAGCAGAATAGTGAGTGCAGCTCTGGAGTATAATACAGGATTTAACTCAGGATCAGTACAGGATAAGTAATGTAATGTATGTACACAGTGACTGCACCAGCAGAATAGTGAGTGCAGCTCTGGCTTATAATACAGGATGTAACTCACCATCAGCACAGAATACATGATTATTGTGGGAAATAAACTACAGTACAATGAAAATGGAAGAACGATATCCATTTTTAAAGTAGCATGGCTTACAGTTAGTGTGTATATCAATCAGGGGTTGGTACTGTATATGCACACTTCCCTCCTGATAGGAAAGGTAACACTGTTCATCTGGTAATCCTGCTTCAGGAACATAATTCTATAACCGCAGTGAAGACTGACAGATTTAGATGAGTTTGGATTAGTGATATAGCAGTATATTATTACAATCTCTTTACTATTTCCTTGCTGTATGTAGTAAAGCGCATTGGCCGCCCCCCCCCTGCGGTTTCATTGTCCATTTAAACCGATTTTCTAGAATAATAACCCTGCAGCGAGCAGTGATAAAGCCGCCATCAATAATACATAGGTGAGCGTAATAACCTGTGCGTCACCAGTAAACCTTTAACCCCTTTACGGCACTGGTTACAGAATATGCCCATCCCCCTACAAATACCTCTATTCAAGCTATAAGGCACTTATATGATAAGAAGTACAATGGCAGAATGGATATAAGATGCTGAGGAGGAAGGAAGTGTCATGGCGGTCGCCGCAAAACAGTGAAATAACATTTTTGTGATAATATATATTTTTTCCTTAATTGAGATCGTTTAATCCACAAAAACTGGTGCCGATAAATTCCTCCAATGTATATAAGCATCTCGTGTGTAATACTGTTCATTGTATCTAAGCCTACCATGCGTGATACTGTCCAGTGTATCTAAGCTTATACTGTGTGATACTGTCCAGTATATCTAAGTCTACCATGTGCCATTGTATCTAAGCTTATCAAGCCTATCTGACCATTGCAGCTAAGCCTATGAAATGTGACACTGTCTAGTGTATCTAAGCCTATCATGTGTGATACTGTCCAATGTATCTAACTCTAACATCTCTCATACCATCCAGGGTATCTAAGCATTTAATGTGTATGAAATGTGAGAGTGTCTAGTGTATCTAAGCCTAAGTCATCTGCTCCCCTGTCCTCTTGGTTCTCCCGCTCAACTGCTTCCCTATGGGCATGTTGTGTGTGATTGGGGTTGGCGCCCGGGCTCATTGGCATGGTGTCTGCGGGGCGGGCAGCCGTCTGTATCTGTAGGTTTCATGGGATTATTGCTAATAAGTAGAAGAATAGAAATAAACACAAAGAGAGGGATAATTAATACTCGTCTACTGAAACCACAGGCAGATCATGGTAGCCGTGTCAGCTGATCAGTACCACAGGATCCGTGCAGATGGAGCAGACTTCATTGTACACACGGGCAAAAAAGTCCCAGACTTCCTATGTGCGGATGTAATGATGACATCTGTAATGACTACAATGCTTAAGCGAAAGGAGAAGACTACTGGGGAAAACCGTACAACTGAGAGGAGGCTCTAGGACCCTGTTGTGTCATCTGTAGCCTGGATACAAGATGAGATACGGCCTCTAGCTTGGATACAAGATGAAATACGGCCTCTAACCTGGATACAGGATGATATACGGCCTCTAGACTTGTTATAAGATGAGATACAGCTTCTAGTCTGGAAACAGGATTAGATACGGCCTCTAGCCTTGATACAAAATAAGATACAGCCTCTAGCCTTGATACAAGATGAGATACAGCCTCTAGACTGGTTATAAGATGAGATACAGCCTCTAGTCTGGATACAGGATTAGATACGTCCTCTAGCCTGGATACAAAATGAGATACGGCCTCTAACCTGGATACAAGATGAGATTCAACTTCTAGCCTGGATACAAGATGGGATACGGTGATAGCCTGGACAAAAGATGAGATACAGCCTCTAGCCTGGATACAGGATTAGATACGTCCTCTAGCCTGGATACAAAATGAGATACGGCCTCTAACCTGGATACAAGATGAGATTCAACTTCTAGCCTGGATACAAGATGGGATACGGTGATAGCCTGGATACAAGATGAAATACGGCCTCTAGCCTGGATACAAGATGAGATACGGCCTCTAGCCTGGATACAAGATGAGATACGGCCTCTACCCTGGGTACAATATGATATACAGCCTATAGCCTGGACAAAAGATGAGATACAGTTTCTAGCCTGGATACAAGATGAGATACGGCCACTAGCCTGGATACAAGATGAGATACACCCTCTAGCCTGGATACAAGCTGAGATACAGTCTCTAGTCTGGATACAGGATGAGATACAGCCTCTAGCCTGGATTCAAGATGAGATATGGCCTCTAGCCTGGATAAAAGATGAGATACGGCCTCTAGCCTGGATACAAGATGAGATACAGCCTCTAGCTTGGACACAAGATAAGATACAGCCTATAGCCTGGACAAAAGATGAGATACAGCTTCTAGTCTGCATACAAGATGATATACACCCTCTAGCTTAGATACAAGATGAAATACTGCCTCTAGCCTGGATACAAGATGAAATACAGCTTCTAGTCTGGATACAAGATGAGATACGGCCTCTAGTCTGGATACAAGATGAGATACAACCTATAGCCTGAATACAAGATGAGATACAACCTATAGCTTGGACAAAAGATAAGATACAGCTACTAGTCTGGATACAAGATGAGATACAGCCTCTAGCCTGGATACAAGATGAGATACAGTCTCTAGTCTGGATACAGGATGAGATACAGCCTCTAGTCTGGATAAAAGATGAGATACAGCCTCTAGCCTGTATAAATGATGAGATATGGCCTCTAGCCTGGATGCAAGATGAGATACGGCCTCTAGCCTTGATACAAGATGAGATACGGCCACTAGCCTGGATAAAAGATGAGATACACCGTCTAGCCTGGATACAAGATGAGATACAGTCTCTAGTCTGGATACAGGATGAGATACAGCCTCTAGTCTGGATACAAGATAAGATACAGCCTCTAGCCTGGATACAAGATGAGATATGACCTCTAGCCTGTATACAAGAGGAGATATGGCCTCTAGCCTGGATACAAGATGAGATATGGCCTCTAGCCTGGATACAAGATGAGATACAGCCTATAGCCTGGATACAAGATGAGATACGGCCTCTAGCCTGGATACAACATGAGATATGGCCTCTAGCCTGGATACAAGATGAGATATGGCCTCTAGCCTGGATACAAGATGAGATACAGCCTATAGCCTGGATACAAGATGAGATACGGCCTCTAGCCTGGATACAACATGAGATATGGCCTCTAGCCTGGATACAAGATGAGATATGGCCTCTAGCCTGGATACAAGATGAGATATGGCCTCTAGCCTGGATACAAGATGAGATATAGCCTATAGCCTGCATACAAGATGAGATATGGCCTCTAGCCTGGATACAAGATGAGATATGGCCTCTAGCCTGGAAACAAGATGAGATAAGGCCTCTAGCCTGGATACAAGATGAGATACGGCCTCTAGCCTGGATACAAGATGAGATATGGCCTCTATCCTGAATACAAGATGAGATACGGTCTCTAGCCTGGATACAATATCAGACCCTTTGCTGTGTGTGGACAAGCATTATCCTGCTGAAAAATACCAGTTGGAAGTCCTGCCATGAGAGGAACACATGTGGCAGCAGGATGTCCTGTACATATCGTTCAGCTGTTAGGGTCCCTCTGATCAAAGTCTGTCAACTGGGCCAACTGTATTCAAGTGCCTCACAGAGGCATATCTAACAGTCAATGATCTCTTACCAAGAGGTGCACTAACCAAAAGTAGCCTCTGAGAGCCTATTTATAGGGCAGTAGGGGGTGCACTTTTATGCCCTTTGGTGGAAAGACCTAATATCTAATCAGACCACCCCTGTAATCACTTACAGATCTGCCTGAGACATAACTAAGTTATGACGAGTTCTTCTGCAATCCAAAATTTCGATCTGGGTGCGGTATTTTGCTTTTTAGTGAGTGTATATGATGGAGCACAGCTAGCAAAAATACACAGTCAGGGGCGTACACAGATCTTATAGGAAAACTTAGTATGCCCCGCAATGAGGTCCAAGAAAAAATAGAACAGGCGCTTCATAAATATGCCATTCTTTCAGCATAATGCAGATTTACAAGACAACGGTCATACATACACTGAGATATCACTCCCCATATACAGCTCCTTAATACAGTTCATGATAAAACGTTCTGCCTGCGGCCACCACTAGGAGGAGTTTAGCATAGGAATTTATACAGTTACCACTGAATTTAATGGAATGTAAACATCTTTATGCGCTGAGCTCCCCCTAGTGGTGGCTGCCAGAAAAAGGATTTACATCAACAGAAGTTCAGCTCTGGTCCCCATAAGCCATGAGAGGAACTAGAGTAACACTTCTAGACAAAAGTGTCATGTTAAAAGCATCAAAGTTTGATAAATCTGCCTCATGAAACGTACGTCCTACAAGGGCAGATCAGATCGCAACTTTTTTTCCCCCCTCAAATCTGCACTCAATTAGCCTTGCCCTCTGGTTGCTATGGGAATTTTGCCCACTTCTCAGTTGCTATTGGAAATGTGCCCACTATTTTCTCCTTTGCGTTACTGGTTGCCACAGTTACGGCATTTGTAGATGAAGGGGTTAAACAAGGATGGAAGAAGACTCTTTCCCGGCTCTCTCTGAAGACATTTGTTTCATTTATGGCTGCGTCGTTGCCATTCTCCAGTAAATATAATCATCGGAGTGATTTAGGGATTATAAATATTGAACAGATCGCGCGTTTTCACACGACGCATTCTACTAAATGGGGTTTTTAAACAGCTAAATTTAAAAAAGCGCCGGCGAAATGTGAATTTTAAACAGCCACACGTCTTCAACAGATAGAGGCGAAAATAAAACTGCAGATCAAGTCATTTACCACATGGAAATATGTAGATGGGATCATCTGCCGGCCTCAGCGCCTCGTAAAGTCCAGACGACGTGAGGGTGTGAAGATGGTGAGGGCCGGGGGAAGGGGTCTACATGGGAAGCTGAGGGATTCCTTATCCTAACAAAACAATACAATCACTTCTCATGAGCCTTGTGATGAGAATGATAAAGGTTAACTAGAGGTTCTTGGTCAATGTGGTCAATGATCACACAACCAAGGTGGTCAAGGTGGTTATGTTGGGTTCTGCTGCAGAGTATATGTTTGTTGACTTGGGATCTAGGATCGGAAGTTCAATTTGCTCAACACTAGTAACGGCCATACAGATGCTTGATATCCTGCTGTGATATCTTCTAAGGCCTTTCAACTTGGACCCATAGATCAGCTAAGATAGTTGTTGACCGCTCTTCCATTACCCCATCCAGTCCCAGACATTCTCGATGGGCGAAAGAGATCTGGTGATTAAGTTGACCAGAGGATCTGCTGGGTACCCTCAAGAGCAGGGTTTCTCAACTCCAGTCCTCAGGGTCCACCAGCCAGTCATGTTTTCAGGATTTTCTGAATTGAGCAGGTGATATAACTAGTGTCCATCCATCAGGACTTACCACAGGTATTCATTCTGTGGGATATTCTCAAATCATGACCGGTAGGTGGGCCCTGAGGACTGGAGTTGAGGAACACTGCTCAAGAGAACGTTGTGTAGTGCAGGCAGTGTGTAGGCTTGTAGAAGGTTAGGTGACACTCCAAATTGGTATCTTTGTGTGTAGTGGGCAGGCGGCATTATCTTGTTGGAACACCATGTCTCCTGAGTCAAAAAGGCAGTAGGTCTGGTTCTACGATGTCCTGGATATACCGAAAGCTGGCCAATGTTCCCTTCTCGATTGCCAGATAGGAATATGCATGATAACTAATGGATTCCCACACCAACATCTATTGTATTCTTAATTAAGCGGCCCCAAAGGAGGATTTGTCAGAGAAAGGTAATACACCTACATTGAGGAAGACCATAGTACAGATGGTTAAGCTGCTGGTAGAGGGGTAACCTGAAGGGGTTGTGCTGGGAGCCACGGTGGAGTTAAATTCAAGTGGCGGGTGGAGCTAGGCTTCCTATCTCAAGATACGTGGGGCCAGGTCAGAAACTGTTGTGGGGAATATACAGAATCAGCAGTGGTTTAACCAAGTAAGTCCAAACTTAGTCAAGTGTAATCTTGACCTATTGAAGAAATTATTCCAATAAAGATTACAACTGACTAACCAAGTTAGGACTTACCTGGTTGTGCCACTGCTGATCCCGTATCTTCTCCACAACAGCACCTACATTGAGGCTACAAACATCTCTGCATGTGGTGGGGGTATTAAACTTCAGGTTTCCCAGACCAGACCTCCTGAATAAATACAGACCTCAGACCAGACCTCCTGATTCAATATAGACCCTAGACCACACTCCTTAAAGTTAGGACTTACCTGGTTGTGCTGCTGCTGATCCCGTATCTTCTCCACAACAGCACCTACATTGAGGCTACAAACATCTTTGCATGTGGTGGGGGTATTAAACTTCAGGTTTCCCATCATATTAAAAGGATAGAAAGGACCCTCTGTTTAGAGACTGTATGCCACTGAGGATACTCATCATACCAGACTCCTTAATTATAGAAATTAGACCAGACCTTCTGAACAAATACAGACCCCAGACCAGACCTCCTGAAAAAATATAGACCCCAGGCCAGACCTCATGAATAAATACAGACCCCAGACCAGACCTCATGAATAAATACAGACCCCAGACCAGACCTCCTGAATAAATACAGACCCCAGACCAGACCTCCTGAACAAATACAGACCCCAGACCAGACCTCATGAATAAATACAGACCCCAGACTAGACCTCCTGAATAAATACAGACCCCAGAACAGACCCCTGAATAAAAACGCCGAACCTCATGATAATACAGACCCCAGACCAGACCCCCCCTGAATAAATACAGACCCAGACCAGACCTCATGATATAATACAGACCCAGACCAGACCCCTGAATAAATACAGACCCCAGACCAGACCTATTGATAAATGCAGACCCCCTGAATAAATACAGACCCCAGACCAGACCTCCTGAACAAATACAGACCCCAGACCAGACCTCCTAAACAAATACAGACCCCAGACCACACTCCTTAAACAAATACACAACCCACACCAGATGCACTTAATACAGACCCCAGACATGCATGATCTCTTCTTTTTTTTTACACCCAGGCATCAATGAAGATGACAACTTAATGTCGGGAGTTCTGCCATTTTCCTGAGAGTTTCCTGGTTGACCAACATGGCTTTGGGTACAAGCTACTATAGTTAGAAGCAGGAGACATGGGCCTTAATTGGGGGGGGGGGGGGAGGGGTGTGTGTGGTTAAGTGTTATGAGGGACGTCAATGGGAAGCCATCTCAGCTGGTCAGAGAGTCCTGCCGGAACGATTAGAATTGAATCTTTCCTACTAGCGAAAGAAAATATAGCTATTACCATTTTATCCCTTTTCTTAGAGAAGCTGGTGGTGACCATGCTGGTGGGGTTTCCACAGGGGGAAGGCCAGATGTGGCAAGTTCTTTGGTTGCTTGGTGCCAGAAGCTCTTTGGCCACAGTATTGTAATACAGAGCTAGGCCAGTGGACTGACTCTTCGCTCCAGATGAAGGAAAACCTAAAGACAACTTAGACGCACCAAATAATTGGCATGAATTCGCTTCCTCCTCTTCACCGTTTCCAGTAAGTGATCCCATTCCCCTATCCTAAACATGTTAATTAGTGGAGGTCGGCAATAACTGAGCTACAGTTGCTGCAAAAAATTAGCATGTATGTTTGCAATCAATATACATCCAAACTGCCAGACGCTATTGACCTTTCATCTACTTGTGGGACAACAAGCCGATAACTGGACCTCTCAATGTTACCTATGGGGTGGAAATGCAATGCTGAGCACGCTAGGTTCAATACGGCTGCGAAGTTCTGCAATCTCGTTTAATGGAAATAAAAGTAAATTGCAAATGTGTGTACGCCTTATCATGATGATGAATGAAGGCCCAAACGGGAGCTATAACTCATGAATCATGAAATGGAGGACTTCATAAAAAAGTATAGAGCCGTTATGAACAAAAAGTGTGAAGACTTACAGTACATATAGTGGGAAGTGGATGCCTGGATATCAAAGGGGCAGTCAGCCGTTTATCACATGTTGTCTCATGTATCTCTGAGTCTGAAAGGACCTGTGATCTAAGGAACAATTTCCTCTAAAGTGAAGGAGTGCACACCGTACAATTGCAGCATGTTCTCCATTCATCACTATGGAAGTTCTGAAAAGCACTTGGCTGTTTGTAGAAGTCCTATAGTGGTGTCCGTGTATGTTCAGCTGCTCTCTGTTCGCATCTGGGGACCCATTCTGCAGCTCTCGCCCTGTAACTGTCACAGCTTCGAACAAGGATGGAACTGAGCATGTGCGTCCAGCTCAGCGGTTACTGAGGTGGACAGATAAACAAGTAAAAGGACAGCAGGTGGCGCTATTAAGATACATTTTATTGAATAACTTAGTGGCTATGCAATTTTTAAAAAATGATATCTAATTGAAAAAATACCCCAAACCAGGTGCTGGTGTGAAAAATGTAGACAATTTTTCAAGGAACAACATCTTTAGGGCTGTGTGAACGGGTCTGCATCTATTCCGCAATTTTTTGGAATAGATGCAACCCCGTTCACTTCAATGGCGGGCATGGGATCTTGCCGAGCCGCGGCTCCGTGTCGCGTTTCCGCAAGAAAAAATAGAACATGTTCTATTCTTGTCTGCAATAGCGGACAAGAATAGACATTTTGAACGGGGTGCGGACACATGCTGGTTGGCATCCGTGGTATTGTGGATCCGCATTTTGATGTCTGGTTTATCTACGGTATGAAGACTTGTTTTTGTCTGGAAAAAATGCTTCATCATTCCCATTGACTATTATTTAAGTTATAATGCAAGTCTAGACTTGAATTGTAACATTGTTTTTATTTAGGCTGTGCTTCTCCACTCTACTCCGCCCAATAGAAGGTTCAGCTAGAAATTGTATAAAACGAGAACAGTCCTAGACCCTAGTGTTCTTCAGGGATCAGTGCTTAGAAAAGACTCTGCCAGACCATAGAGTGACCAGTAGAAGATGCTTAGATGGGGTTGCTGAGCCACACCAGCCTTTGCCCAGGGTACCAGCCTTCTGAGAAAGAGAGGGACACTTAGCTTGGGCCTTTCTTCCGTTCTTCTGCCTGGGAGGAGACTGGAGAAGGAAGACCTATGCCTCGTCTGTATTGTACACTTCAGTTCCTCCAGTAAAGAAGCACACTGGTTACTGCAGACCCTGACTCTCTGGACTTATTTCCCATTGGGGTGCACCACACCTTATCATCCCTTATGGAGAGTAGCAACACGTGGTGACACAGTGTCCAGGTGACCCACCGTAGCATTAGGGCCACCCAAGCTCGCACACTGCATACCTACTTAGATCTTCATTGGTGACCAAAACATGGAACTCCCCAAACTTTCCTAATGGTCCCCAACTGCTCTCCTGGCAAACTACATTCGGGACAATATTTGGTTATTGCCCCATTACCACATGAAACACTGGGCTCCATATTAACAGGACTATACCACCTTAATTTATAATGCTGCTCATAGACTGTTTTACCATGTGTCATGTTCTATCCACTACATGCGTGTTCACTACAGGAACATATCACATTTGATACACAATGTCATCATGTGAGGTGAAACTTTCATCCCCTGCGATAATGGTGACACTGTTTATTACACGTGCTCTCATCATTATCCACCCCTCCCCCGCACTTGCACATTGCAATTAGTACAAGTTATTGCCACAGTCTTTAGATGAAATGAGCAGAAAATTACACAATATTCATTTGTATAGCAATGTACAGTAATAATAGCACAAAATCATAACAGGAATAAACGGTTTATGACCATGGGATAGACCAGGCTGTTCAGCCTGGATAAGATAGAACTGTATCAAAGCCACAACTGTGGCATTAAAAAGTTCTGCTACTTTCTGCTTTACATTGATTTACCAATTTTAAGAGCTCTGCTCGCTGTACCTGAATGTGAACCTTCCTGTTTACATATAGAAGCTAAAAACCTGTCCCAGCCCTAACACTTCTCACAGTGGAGGGGAGACGACGTAGATTTCAGGTCTAATATGTGCCAGGTACACAACTGGTTTAATTTGTTGGGCAGTGGAGGTCCCTCCATCAGCCACTGCCTCCCACCAATGCTCCACATACTTTTTATAAAAGTGGCAAGGGTGTTGTAAAATGGTCAAAGGTCACATATTTTGGCACAAAAATGGGCAGAAACAGGTGTAAATTTCTGATACATTCCCCCTAAGTGTGACACCAGCCTAAAGAGGACTTAACAGCTCCCACGACATGTCTATTTTTGGTAAATATTACATTCCCTATGAAATACTGTAAGAATTTGGGAACACTTATTCTTAGGACTGTGCAGTTCCTCTATTGGTCCTCCTAGAAATGTTGGGGTGTAACCCGACATAGTCTAAGACTGTATCACTTACCTCATTTGTCAAGGGGGACAGCAACACCCACTTGTCACTAAATTTCCGGCAGGAATAACAGAGGAGAGGCATAGTGTAGAGTTCTAAGAAAAAAGGTATCAACATTTTCCAGAATAGAAGTATTTAATAAAACACACACATTAGGAGAGGCGGCCATCTTGAAATATTTTGTCCCACGCCAATCACTTATTCTCTATCGGGAATAAGTGTCCGATTTCCGGTGATCTGACTGCTGGGGCCTCCACTGATCATGAAAAGGGGGGTCCTGGTCTTCCGCCACTTAATGGAGTAGCAACAAGTACAAGCACTCACCTATCTCCAGTAGCCCAATAGAGTTAAATCAAGTGGCAGTGAGTATGTTTGCAATTCAAACCTGGGGCCCCATTCCTGTGATAGGCAGGGGCCCCAGTGATCATGCCACTACCAGTTAGATGCTTATCCTCTATGCAGGGGCTGGGTTTGGACAGGTCTTAACACCATGCTGGGTCCCCCGACACCATTGAGGTGTCACCACGTGTTGCTACTCTACAGAAGGGATGATAAGGTGTGGTGCAACCCAACGGGAAATAAGTCCAGAAAGTCAGGGTCTGCAGTAACCAGAGTGCTTCCTTACTGGAGGAACTAAAGTGCCGAAGTGGTAACCTAGCCAAAGGCTGGTAGTCCAGGACCTGTAGCTTAGTCATCCCACTGTCTTCCTGGTCAAAGGGCTGTTAACCCAGGGTCTGTGGCAGAATATCCCCATCTCAGCGTCTTCTTCTGGTCACTCGTGGAATCTAGGATAGTCTCTTCTACCAAACACTGGTCCCTAGGGCTCTGACTGCTCTCCATATATACAGTCTCTAACTAAACTACAACCTTCTAGTGGGAGGGGTGGAGTGGAGAATCACAGCAGAAACAGAAACAATGTTGCAATTTCAGTCCGTCATAGACGTGAATAAAGTTTCAATACAAGTCTATGGGAATAACTAATCAGGTTTTTCCAGTTAAATACAAGTCTTCTGATATAAACAACAGAGCTGAAGCAGACAGCCATTTCGCATAATCCCTGGAAGATTTTTAACTTTTCAGTGCACAGGTAGAAAGTCCCAAAGTCTCTCAGTATTAGCTGGCTGTGATTAACCCTTTCCATGGTGCAGTAATATTACAATTATAGCGCAAATGCACAGGATATATTACAGTAAACATATAAAATACAGTTCAACAATATAAACAACAGCATAAATCACTGTGCAAGTTAACCCTTCAAAGTGCAATAAAGTAGCGAGTTGATGGCTTTACAATGTAGAAATAGCGGCAAATGTCCACAACTGTCCATTGTCCAAAGTACCCTTGCGCTAGGGCACTGCACCTATCCTGGGGATAGGAGATACTCTTTTGTAGTGAGGCAACCCCTTTAAGCATGGTGTAGCAGTAGTTAACCAGAATAATTTAACCCTCTCTCAGCCCTTGCCATAATAAATTAGGTCGCTGCGCTATGAAAGGGGGAGGGGGAGTCACAGATCTGCTCCCTAGCTCCATAATCAGCTTGCTCTATGGAGAAGGTGTGGCACCATTAGCAGCGGGGGTGCCCAGCAGCCCTCCGCATGGTTCACTGCCCACCCGCCATGCTTACAGTATTTAATTATGAGACGGCTGAGAATTAACACAACGAGTTGATGAATTAATCAGGAGGCAGAAAGCTCTGGGGTGAATGTTTGTTTGTTCATGTGTCATTTGCAAAAAGCGGAAACATTGACAAGGAGCCAAGGTCTGATAGTCATCGCCCCGCTGCGCGGCGTCGGGGGATGTAACATTTCTATATAGAAAGTTAAGGACGTGCAGAAGACTCAGGGCAGGACTTAGATAAAAGGAATAGCGGGATATAGAGGAGACTCCCCTTCAGTGCTTTTTTCTCTGTTCACAGCCAAAGCTATTTCACATGGTGTTCCAATACCACAGCTTTACTTGTTATCTTCTCCATTCACATACAAAGTTAAAAAGTTAAATTTTAATTTTGTTTACAAAAATAAGTTCACTGTAGGAGATCAGATCTCATCTTACCTAATGGAACTTACCCCTTTCCCTCTCAAAATCTACTAAACGCAGTAAGTCCTGACACTCTCATGCAGTGTCTCTTCTCCAGGTTATAGAAGGGGGTCCTGATAGGACAAACCCCTCTGTGACATCCATATGCCCTAATAGGGAGTTTATGAGACATCCCCTTTAGTAATTATAATAATTATATAGCACCAACATATTTCGCAACGCATTACAATCGGAGGCTACATGTACAAACACAATCCGCCACTACATAGTAAAGACTAATGGGTGAGCGCAGCAGAGAGGGTCCAAACCTGAGCTGGACACTGTGTGAATGCTACCCATCCCCACACAATACTGATCCAAGCCTAAGCCAGACACATTCTGCATGCTACCTGTGTCCACACCATACTGGTCTAAGCCTGAGCTGGACACACTCTACACGCTATCCGTCCCCACAGCATACTTATCCAAACCTGAACTGGACACTTTCTGAATGCTACCTGTCCCACACCATCTCCAAACCTGGGCTATACACTCTATGCACTCTGACTGTCCCCACACCTTACTGATCCAAATCTGAGCTGGACACTCTCTACATGCTACCCGTCCCACACCATACTGGTTCAAGCCTGAGCCGGACACACTCTGCACACTACCCCCACCATGCTGTCCAATTGGCTGGACATCTCTACATGCTACCCGTCCCACACCATACTGGTTCAAGCCTGAGCCGGACACACTCTGCACACTACCCGTCCCACACCATGCTGGTCCAAATCTGAGCTGGACACTCTCTACATGCTACCCGTCCCACACCGTACTGGTCCAAGCCTGAGCCAGACACACTCTGCACACTACCTGTCCCACACCATGCTGGTCCAAATCTGAGCTGGACACTCTCTGTATGCTATCCGTCCCCACACCATACTAATCCAAACCTGACCCGGACACCCTCTGAATGATACCTGTCTCACACCGTATCCAATCCTGGGCTGTATACTCTATGAACTCTGACTGTCCCAACACTTTACTGATCCAAATCTGCACGCTACCATTCCGACACCACACTGGTCCAAAACTGGGCTGTACACTCTATGCACTCTGACTGTCCACACATTTTACACTCTCTGAATGCTACCCATTCTCACACCATACTGGTCCAATCCTGAGCCGGACACATTCTGCACACTACCTGTCCCACACCATACTGGTCCAAATCTTAGCTGGACACTCTCTGCACTGTCCATCCCCACACTTTACTGGTACAGGCCTGAGCTGGACACTGTCTGCACCCTGTTCATCCCCACACCTTAGTGGTCCAAGCTTGAACTGGACACTCTCTGAATGCTACCCATCCTCACTAGTCCAAACCTGAGCCAGACACTCTCTGAATGATACTAGTCCCCACACCATACTGGTCCAAGCCTGTACCAGACATTCTCTGAATGCTACACGTCCCACACCTTACTGGTCCAAACCTGAGCCGGACACTCTCTGAAGGATACTAGTCCCCACACCATACTGGTCCAAGCCTGTGTCAGACACTCTATGAACGCTACACGTTCCCACACCTTACTGGTCTAAACCTGAGCTGGACACACTCTGCACACTGTCCATCCCCACAACTTACTGATCCAAGCCTGAGTTGGACATTGTCATCACACTACCCATCATCACACTTTACTGGTGCTAACACTCTTTGAACACTACTATTCCTCACACCATACTAGTCGAAACCTGAGCTGAATACTCTCGGCACGCCATTCCCGGCAGAATATTCTCTCAGCCCAATGAAATGAAACATCACTGAATGTTTTTCCTTGGAGCTGATTCATCATACATTCAGATATTCCGACAGTCTGATGAATCAGCCGCACAGAATAACATAGCGTGAAGCCACCGTGGTGCTTTTCATTTGTGGAAAATGATTTTATCCTTTCATGGTTTGGCACAATAGGACCTTCTCTTAGTCACCAAGTGACAGGTTTTGATGTAGCTATGAGGTTCTAATTGCACAAATTAGTGGGAGGAAAACTAAATGTTTGACTACAGACTGCTCTGAATCACCAGAGAGACGTATAGATGAAGTAACTTCACGCAGTAGACACCATCTTGTCATAGACCTTCCAAGGACTACCTGAGGTTCACCTGGCTTTTTGAGACAGTTTATGTAATCTTCAATTTATCTTTTATATCATATATGCCGACTCTTCCGGAACATCTGGGAAGCACCTGGAAGAACAGAAAACTTCCTGAACTCCCAGGAGAGTTGGCAAATCTCTTGGGCACATCATAGAGAACTGCTTTCTCCCAGAAGGCATGTCTCCATGTCCTGTAACTGTATGTGACTCTGAGATACTACATCATTAGAAGCAGCCTCGGTGTCCAAATTGCCTTGACCAGCCCCTGCTTAGAAAATCACTGCTGGGTCGAAATGGTGTGGAATGCTGCTCAAAAGTGGGTGGGGCTCAAAAAGAGGTAATAAATGGAGCCAAAAACAATAATAAAATACTAATAGGAGTTTATTATAAACCACCTAATATACCAGAGCCCATAGAAAATCTACTTCTAAACGAAATAGACGAGGTGGCAAATCATAATGAGGTCGTTATTATGGGGGATTTCAACTACCCAGATATAGACTGGGAAACTGAAACCTGTATATCTCATAAAAGAAACAGGTTCTTGGAAATAACCAAAGACAATTACCTTTCCCAACTGGTTCAGGACCCGACTAGAGGGATGGCCATACTGGACTTAGTATTAACCAATAGACCTGACAGAACAACAGATGTGCAGGTCGGGGGACACCTGGGAAATAGTGACCATAATATAATAACCTTCCAACTGTCATTTAAAAGAGTGTTTCTTCAGGGAGGAACAAAAATACCAAACTTCAAAAAAGCTAAATTTAGCCAACTAAGAGAGGCCATAGGCCTAACTAACTGGGACAAAGTCCTCAAAAATAAAAATACAGCCACAAAATGGGATATTTTTAAAAGCATCCTAATATCTAATTGTGAGAGGTACATACCTTATGGGAATAAAAGGTTAAGGACCAAGAAAAAACCCAATGTGGATAAATAGAACTGTAAAGAAAGCAATAAATGACAAACAGAAAGCATTTAAATCACTAAAACAGGAGGGGAGCGAGGAAGCATTGAAAAACTATAAGGAAAAAAATAGAATATGTAAAAGACAAATAAAAACAGCCAAACTAGAGACTGAGAAATTAATCACCAAAGAGAGTAAAACTAACCCTAAAATGTTCTTTAATTATATAAATGGGGGGGGGGGGGAGTTGCAGAGAGCGATGAGGAGAAAGCAAAGCTACTAAATATCTTTTTCTCCACTGTATTCACTGAGGAAAATAAACTGTCAGATGAAATGCAGAATATAAAAGTAAATTCCCCATTAAAAGTGCCCTCTCTGACCCAGGAAGAAGTAGAGCTGCGTCTTAAAAAGATTAAAATAGACAAATCGCCAGGACCGGATGGCATACACCCCCGTATCCTAAGAGAATTAAGTAATGTCATCACAGGACCCTTATTTCTGATATTTAAGGACTCTATACTGATGGGGAGTGTTCCACAGGATTGGCGCATAGCAAATGTGGTGCCAATATTCAAAAAGGGTCCAAAAACAGAGCCTGGAAACTATAGGCCGGTAAGTTTAACTTCTGTCGTGGGTAAACTGTTTGAGGGTTTTCTAAGAGATGCTATCTTGGAGTACCTCAATGAAAATAAGCAAATTACTCCATATCAGCATGGCTTCATGAGGGATCGGTCAAACCAATTTAATCAGTTTCTATGAGGAGGTAAGTTCTAGACTTGACCGCAGCAAATCAATGGATGTCGTATATCTGGACTTCTCCAAAGCATTTGACACGGTACCACATAAAAGGTTAGTATATAAGATGAGAATGCTTGGTCTGGGAGAAAATGTCTGTATTTGGGTAAGTAACTGGCTCAGTGATAGAAAACAGAGGGTGGTTATTAATGGTAGATACTCAGATTGGGTCACTGTCACTAGTGGGGTACCACAGGGGTCTGTATTGGGCCCTATTCTCTTCAATACATTTATTAATGATCTTGTAGAAGGCTTGCACAGTAAAATATAATTTTTGCAGATGACACTAAACTGTGTAAAGTAATTAACACAGAAGAGGACAGTGCACTGCTACAGCAGGATCTGGATAGACTGGAGGCTTGGTCAGAGAAGTGGCAGATGAGGTTTAACACTGACAAATGTAAGGTTATGCATATGGGAAGGAATAATGCAAGTCACCAGTACATACTAAATGGTAAAACACTGGGTAACTCTGACATGGAAAAGGACCTAGGAATTTCAGTGAACAGCAAACTAAGCTGCAGAAACCAGTGTCAGACAGCTGCTGCCAAGGCCAATAAGATAATGGGTTGTATCAAAAGAGGCAGAGATGTCCGTGATGAGAACATAGTCCTGCCACTTTACAAATCACTAGTCAGACCACATATGGAGTACTGTGTACAGTTCTGGGCTCCTGTGAACAAGGCAGACATAGCAGAGCTGGAGAGGGTTCAGAGGAGGGCAACTAAAGTCATAACTGGAATGGGTGGACTACAGTACCCAGAAAGATTATCAAAATTAGGCTTATTCACTTTAGAAAAAAGACGACTGAGGGGAGATGTAATAACTATGTATAAATATATCAGGGGTCAGTACAGAGATCTCTCCCATCATCTATTTATCCCCAGGACTGTGACTGTGACGAGGGGACATCCTCTGCGTCTGGTGGAAAGAAGGTTTGTACATAAACATAGAAGAGGATTCTTTACGGTAAGAGCAGTGAGAATATGGAACTCTCTGCCTGAGGAGGTGGTGATGGTAAGTTCACTAAAAGAGTTCAAGAGAGGCCTGGATGTATTTTTGGAGGGTAATAATATTACAGGTTATAGTTACTAGAGAGGGGTCGTTGATCCAGGGAGTAATTCTGATTGCCTGATTGGAGTCGGGAAGGAATTTTTTTCCCTAGTGGGGAAAGTTGGCTTTTACCTCACAGGGGTTTTTTGCCTTCCTCTGGATCAACTTGTAGGAAAACAGGCCGAACTGGATGGACAGATGTCTTTTTTCGGCCTTATAAACTATGTTAATGGAAAACTAATATCAGTCCATTTTACCTTCATTATCACAAAGCTTTGAGACACATGGAGGGTGCCATATTTATTTTTACCCAAGGCACAATTTTACCTTATCATACGTAAAATAACTTAAGAACTTTCACAGGTTGGGTTGTGGGAAAAGTGAACATTAAACATTAAGGGCTGCTTTCTGGTAGAAATAGTAATCCAATATCACATCATGTTCATACTTACCAACATGTAAAGGCTATGTACAAAGGTATTTTTTCTTATTGTATTTTACTCATTTTGGGCTAAAAATCATTTTTTCAGTTGGTAGTTTTTAAAAACATTGAGCCGTTCTGTCAGAAAGGGTTATCTTTTTGTCTAGCTGTTTGACTGGTACTTTCACTTTCACTTTCTGGGGGTCATCTAATAAACCTTATCTCTAAATTACTAAAAGGCTATAAACACTTAGGGCCCATTCACATAACTGTGTGAATGGGTCCGCATCTATTCCGCAGTTTTGCTTCAATGGGCCGCGTGGGATCTTGCCGAGCCGCGGCTCTGCAAGAAAATATGGAACATGTCCTATTCTTGTCCGCAATAGCGGACAAGAATAAGCATCTTCTATGGGGTGCTGGCGATGTGTGTTCTGCAAAAATGCGGATCCGCAATACCACGGATGCCGACCAGTGCGTGTTCCGCAATTTGCGGAACACACGGCCCCCCACCCCATTAAAAATGCCTATTCTTGTCCGGCACAAGAATTGAAGTGAACGGGGCCACATCTATTCCGCAAAATTACAGAATAGATGTGGACCCATTCACACGGTTGTGTGAACGGGCCCTTAATTAAGCCACATTCTTATCAGCAAGATACAAATTGAGCTATAATGAGTCTTTAGAAGGTCAGAGATCAGAGATAAGGAGCCATCAGCTGAGCTGCCTGACAGAACAGAGTGAAAATTCAGAGCCTGCTACCAAAGAATCTCAAGTCTGCACTGAGACAAGGGTTCAAAATTTTTAATAAAGACCAATTGAAAAAATTATTTTTAGGTCAAAATGAGTACAACACAATAATAATTTAAAAAATGCCCCTAAAGGTATACATAGCATTTAAATTCTCAAACTTGCCCCAAAATAATACTTGTTGGGCAAATTTGCATAATCCCACCCCTTTTTGCCTAGTTAAAGGAATAGTCTTGGCGACATGAGGACTATTGGCACATATACATGCTACTACAGCACCCAATCTCTGTCTGGTCAGCAGCGGCATGTCATCTGTTGGTCTTGTGATATGTTGTGCCTTTGTGACGAGTCAACCATAATATTCATCATCCATTATTATAGCTGAATTGGTGTCCAGGGTCATGTGACCACAGCAACTCAAATGTTGGTGAAATCGGGGCATTTAAGCCCCCCTCCTGGGAATGCCTTGGACATGCCCAGTAACAACTATTTGTGGGTGGGATTTGTGTTAGCTGGGACAGAGCAAATCTGCCGGGACTGTCTCTGAAAATCAGGGACAGTCTGGCAAATTCGGGACAGTTGACATTTATTGCCATATCAGTGGCTGTCTCCGAGCAGTGTCAGTACCATTACCTCAGCAGATGTGAGGTTAGATTTATAAAAAGTGTTTCTGTTGCCTATGGCAACCAATCACACTGCAGCTTTTGATTCCTATCCTGCTCTTCAAAAATGAAAGCTCTGCTGTGATTGGTTGCTATAGGCAGTTTTAGAAATCTTGCTCATTGATTGGCTGCCTCTGTAACTGGTTAGACACAGTGCGGACTGAAAAAAAGTAGTAGCGGAGGAGCCTGGCGACTAATGGCATAAAAACCATGCCAAATTAGAATAATCAGGGTATGACTTCTCAGCGGCGGTCGTGATCCGGTCTGGTCGTGGCCAGCTGCCGCCACCCTCAGTAACACGCAGCCATTAAGAATGCAGACCACCTATATGGTACAGTCTTCAATAGTTAAATATCTGACAGCTGTGGTCTAACTGGCTGCGCGGTTTTTGACCTCAGCTGGCTGTAACATGACCGGATCATGACCATGCGATGTGGTTGTACCCTTGTATTATAAGTTTTATTTTATTCAGTTTATGTGTATGCAGAAGGGGATGATTAGGGGTCAGAATCCCCTTTAAGGTGTAATTTCAAAGACGCGCCTAATAATCATGGAGGGTCTGTGTGCAGCATGTACACCGTTTACCCGCAGTCCATTCACAGCTGGCATCCCGCTTCTTAGCTGCTATCAAAGGGAGCTTTTGTGCATCAGAGCATTTTGCATCAAAAGTTTTCTCTTCACATGTGAATGCAAAGTGCTGCTGCCCGAGGACGACGAGAACTCGGGAAGAAAAGATGTATCTGCAGAAAGCCGAGTGATGCCTCAAAACTGCACTTTATGATGGCTACAGTGTTTTTAAAAGTGACAGCGAAGAAGACATCATAGTACTACAACATATTTTCTTAAAACAGAAGGTAGTTTCAGAGATCACTCCCCATCATAAGTTGGGCTCTGCATGCCACCACATTGGATTTGAAATGAAACCTCTACAACAGAATTCAAGTGCAGATTGTAACGTTTAATTTGAAGGGTTGAACAAAAATATCTGATAGAAAATGTAGGAATTGTACACATTTCTTTACAAACACTCCACATTTTAGGAGCTCAAAAGTAATTGGAACAAATAAACATAACCCAAACAAAATATTTTTATTTTCAATATTTTGTTGCGAATCCTTTGGAGGCAATCACTGCCTTAAGTCTGGAACCCATGGACATCACCAAACGCTGGGTTTCCTCCTTCTTAATGCTTTGCCAGGCCTTTATAGCCGCAGCCTTCAGGTCTTGCTTGTTTGTGGGTCTTTCCGTCTTAAGTCTGGATTTGAGCAAGTGAAATGCATGCTCAATTGGGTTAAGATCTGGTGATTGACTTGGCCATTGCAGAATGTTCCACTTTTTTGCACTCATGAACTCCTGGGTAGCTTTGGCTGTATGCTTGGGGTCATTGTCCATCTGTACTATGAAGCGCCATCCGATCAACTTGGCAGCATTTGGCTGAATCTGGGCTGAAAGTATATCCCGGTACACTTCAGAATTCATCCGGCTACTCTTGTCTGCTGTTATGTCATCAATAAACACAAGTGACCCAGTGCCATTGAAAGCCATGCATGCCCATGCCATCACGTTGCCTCCACCATGTTTTACAGAGGATGTGGTGTGCCTTGGATCATGTGCCGTTCCCTTTCTTCTCCAAACTTTTTTCTTCCCATCATTCTGGTACAGGTTGATCTTTGTCTCATCTGTCCATAGAATACTTTTCCAGAACTGAGCTGGCTTCTTGAGGTGTTTTTCAGCAAATTTAACTCTGGCCTGTCTATTTTTGGAATTGATGAATGGTTTGCATCTAGATGTGAACCCTTTGTATTTACTTTCATGGAGTCTTCTCTTTACTGTTGACTTAGAGACAGATACACTACTTCACTGAGAGTGTTCTGGACTTCAGTTGATGTTGTGAACGGGTTCTTCTTCACCAAAGAAAGTATGCGGCGATCATCCACCACTGTTGTCATCCGTGCACGCCCAGGCCTTTTTGAGTTCCCAAGCTCACCAGTCAATTCCTTTTTTCTCAGAATGTACCCGACTGTTGATTTTGCTACTCCAAGCATGTCTGCTATCTCTCTGATGGATTTTTTCTTTTTTTTCAGCCTCAGGATGTTCAGATTCACCTCAATTGAGAGTTCCTTTGACCGCATGTTGTCTGGTCACAGCAACAGCTTCCAAATGCAAAACCACACACCTGGAATCAACCCCAGACCTTTTAACTACTTCATTGATTACAGGTTTACGAGGGAGACGCCTTCAGAGTTAATTGCAGCCCTTAGAGTCCATTGTCCAATTACTTTTGGTCCCTTGAAAAAGAGGAGGCTATGCATTACAGAGCTATGATTCCTAAACCCTTTCTCCGATTTGGATGTGGAAACTCTCATATTGCAGCTGGGAAACATTCATACTAAAGATATTATTGCTTCCTTGTGGCCATCCATAGACCAAGACTGGGATTTTGCTCCGCCACAAAAAAAGGCTCACTAGCATGTAGTCTATCACAAGCCGAGTGCAAACGGAGAAGGGTCCTTCCACACTATAAAACAGAGGATCTGCGACCTTCTTTTGTCAAGACATAGGGAAAACCTGTTTATATTCCAGCATGTGTTGCCACCTACACGTGCCACAAGTCTAGGATAGGGTCAGAAGCTGGGTTGGAGGGAAGAACGATAAGGAACTTGATGGCCACATCCTGCATGACCTTCAAGAGGGACATCCATAACGGCACTGCATTAGATGAGTGAACATCGTGCCCGATTTGTCAAATGTTTCTGAAAATTTAATTTGCGTCCGATTCGATCCCACATGAATCAAATATGTTTTAATTGGCCTTAACATTTTTATGACCTTGTGAAGTCTCCTAAGAATCTCATTTTTTTTATATAGTTTCATTACTATTTTTTTTACAAATTTTTGCTCTTTTTCTGCTGCCCCCCTTCTTCTCCTTTTAAGCTCTTTAATTCAATGACAGCAATAACAAATAATGTCAGAGGTGACGCTGTAAACAGCTGGTTTAAGAATACACTGGAATGTTGCATTTGTTATGCTTTTTAAAATTAAAAACGTTACAAAAAGTGTCCCCATGGAGGAAAAAAACAGTGGCTTGTTCTGAACAAGTGATTCAAAAATTAAGCTTTAACAGGGCCAGATGTTAGCCCCTGTTTTTACAAATAAATGTGAATGTTATAAAAAAAACAGTGCCTTGTTCTGCACAAGCATACAGAAATTATGCATTAACAGTGGCAGAAAGACTGCCCGTATTTACACAACCACAGGTGTTAATTGTCGGAAGAAAAAGTGGCTTATTCTAAAGTTAAACAAGAAAATGTTCCCTTTTATTTGGTAGCAGCAACAGTACAGTGTAGATGTGAAAAGGATAAGGTGTGTAGTGGTAAAAGCGTAAGCATTAGCGTCACAGGGTAGAATAGAAAAGGCAGAAGGTAGATATGTGCATAGCTATGTTGGGGTGGTAAGTGTAGTAGTTGCAATCGTGTATGGGTAATGGTAGTGGCAGTAGGGGTAATGGAAGTGGCCGTAGGGGGATTAGCACTGGGGAGTAACAGCTGCTGCGGTGGCGGCAGCATTCACCATACAGTACGGAACATAATAGGCAGGCAGACAGTGGCAGAGGCCTGATGGGGCTGGGAATGGATTGCCACCCTCAGCAATGGCAGATCTTTTCATCAGTATCAGCTGGAGGTGTGTGGAAATCTTCCCAGATCCATGCCCTCGTTTATTTTGACAAAAGTAATGTTTGTACACTGGTGGAGGACAAGTTTGTCTGTTTGGGTGTGACGACACCTGCCTCGCTGAAAACCCTCTCTGAGACACTGGAAACTGCTCCAGCTCCAGCCACTCGTCCCAGTCGTCTGCTGCCTTGAAGTCCATGGGGTCAGGGAACAGGGTATTTGCCCGGGAAAGGCCACAGTCTTTTATAAAACGAGAAAATGTTAAACAATTTTTAAAAAATGGACAGCTGGGCAGAAATATGAATATCATACAGCAGAATTAAATTTTGATTAAGGCTTGAAGCTGCACAACATTTTGAAAATGAGACAGTTTTTACAGACAGCTGGCCAGAAGTATTACTGCTATAAAGAAGAATGAAATTTGGGAAAAGTCGTGGAACTGGGCAACATTTCTAAAAGGAGACAATTTTCATAGACAGCTGGCCAGAAGTACCAATGCCATACAGAAGAATTACATTTGGGTGAGGATGCCACCTGCCTTGTTGAAAACAATTTCTGAGACGACACTGGAGGCCGGACAACACACTACAGAGAGCATATTGGCCCAGTTCTGGCCACTGTTCCAATATGTCTCCCCAGAAGTCCATGGGGTCAGTGTATGTGTTGGGAAAGGCCACAGTCATTTAGAAAACGATAATTTTTTATATATATTTTTTTACTGGACAGAAGTACAAATACCATACAACAAAATTACATTTTGATGAAGGCGTGGAACTGCGCCACATTTCCATAACAATTAGACAATTTTTACAGATACCTGCCAAAAGTCCAACTTTTTGGATGATAAGACAATTTTTACGGGCACCTGCCAGTAAAAAAAGTCCAACTAATGGTCTACAGGCAAATTCAGTTTTAGAGAAGAATTACATTTTAGAGAAGGTGTAGAACTGCACCACTATGGACAACTGACCAGAAGTACTATGGATGGGATATTGCAAAAACTGCGGCTGATGGCATAGAAAAAAAATTACATTTTGGGGAAGGCGCAGAACAATCACCACAACTAAGTGATACTTCAGCAACTGCACCACCAGCAACTTGGCCAAGTGAGAGTTTAGCATGCTCACAACCAGATTGCTAAGTGTATAGAGTTGTTTGCAGGCCACGCATTCCATTATCGATGACTGATAACAAAGCGGAGGAGGAAGAGTTTGAGGTAGGAGAATTGATGAGGATGAAGATAGGGACACTGAACTGGTTGTGGATGCTGCTTGGCTGCCACAAAGAAAAGAAGGAGAAAGAGGACAGACCTGTTTCGATTGTGGACCAGTTCTATTTTACCACTGGACCTGGTGATGCTGCCTCATGTGCATGGAACTGCATGAAATTTTAAAAATATTTTTTTTTATGGACAGCTGGCAATAAGTAGTTATACTATAGAACAGAATTTGGTTGAACTACACCAAAGTTACTACAACTAAGTGGCATAGCAGCAACTGCACCACTAGCAACGTGGCTAAGAGGGACTAAACTTTGCACACAAGCCAATTGCTGGTCACAAATAGTTTTCTCATGGCCACACATTCCGTTATGGATGTCTGAATGAGGACGGACTTCCATTTCAGAATGATGGCCAGTTCTATTTTCCCACAGGATCTGGATATGTTGCCTCATCTACTGCAATAGACCTCTGGTACCTGCAGCTTAATTTCATTGTGCAGCTCTTGCGCATGGCTGTTATTTCCAGCCTTGTGAAGAAAAACCACCATACAGGTACTCGGAGAGAGATAGCGGCAGCCAAGACTGGCCGAGGTCTGGCACGTTTTGACCCAAAAATCTACCCAATTATATCTCACTATTTTCTCTCTATAGTGTCCCTAGTGTAACTAGATTACTAGCTAATAGCTTTTTCTCAGACAGGAGGCGTGTCATTTCTGTTTCAGCTCACTCCCTCTAACCATCATATTCCTTTAGAAGATGATCCGTCTTGTGGCAGTTGAAGGATAGAACTGAGCATATGTGACCACATCAGCCAGATGGACAGAGAAATAAGGAGAATAACAAACAGCAGGTGGCGCTATACATATAGACTTTATTGAAGAGTTCAGGGGCTATGCTAAATTTTTAGTTACATGTAATTACAAAAGTCTTCAGATCTAGGTGCTGGGTTTAAAAATGTAGAACACTTTTTTTGGGACGACCCCTTTGGACTCCGGCAACACTGACCTGAGTGTGTGGGGCAAGTTCCTGTGTCATGCATGGTCCCTTCAAGATGGTTCCACACATAAGAATAAAGTCAGTCAAACACACCACTTGATGTTGGGGGAAGAAGGATCAAGCATGCTGAACATCAATACCTGCTCCTTTTTTATGCATTTTTATGGGGGAGTCGGAAAGCGAGCGTTCAGCTGACGTCGTATGGCCACCTTTAGGCTCTGCAGTGATTATATGGGTGCATACTGGAGTGCTCCCTTTACAAAAGAAAGGCTATCCTGTAATTTCTCCAAAACCATTAAGAAATTATAAAGCACTTAACAGTCCCACAATTTACGCTATATAAAAAACCACGTGGTGAAGCCATGTGTAGACTCAACCGGTCTCGACTCCATTAACACATTTTATGTTCCAGTCACCTCTTTGTTGTCGAAATGCAATATCCAAAAAGAAATAAAGCACCTTTTAATGTCACATTAGCATACGAGCGTTGTGCTAATGAGCTGTGATGACAGCGGCCGTCCTGTTGTTAGATCAGCATTTACAGGCAGGAGGGATGTTGGAGGACACGCGGGTCAACCTTATAAATCTGCATCCAAATGAATGGACCAGATTGCGCTCCTATTTATTGCGTGGTGTTTTTGGTGTATTTTTATATGCTTTGCTCAACCATCTGAGTAGTCTTTATGTGCATACAAGTTGTAATCAACCCCTTTTAAGCCTCCGATTTAATCTTAACGTAGCGGTATAAATCAAGGAGGCTGAATGGATCGGACATCTGCTGAGAAAGCACCTGGATCGGAGATGAAAAGTATAAAAGTAGTTATTTTTATATATCAGCTTTGTGCGAGATTAGCCACTTATCATCAGCATGGAGTAATTTAGAAGTATCAAGAGTCTGATAATGGCACCTTATCACTTCCACATAAGGTTCATTTTTAGCAGGTCAGATTGGCCTCATGTTGGTCACCTCAAGCTTCACACTTGCCTGGTAACTCTTAACTTTCCAGGGACATTGTAATGAAGCCACAGGTGGACTGAGAGTAAGAGTGCCCTTAGTAATAATACACTGGATGAGTATTAATGTCATATTTTGTAGGTTCTGACTAGAGATGAGCGAACGTGCTCGAAACGAGCACTGTACCGCTCGGCGCCCATGCAAGCGCAGGGGAGCCGAGCGGTACAGTGCTCGTTTCGAGCACGTTCGCTCATCTCTAGTTCTGACTAAGGGTCTCTGGCTACCATTTGTTTTGGCCCCCCTTATGAATCAATCCTCCCGTCCTTCTTTTTCTCTCATTTTGCTCTTTTATTTCCCCTCCTTCATTCCGTCTTTCGATTATCTCTTAAAGTGGGGAAAATTGGCTTCTACCTCACAGGCGATTTTTGCCTTCCTCTGGATCAACTTGCAGGATAACAGACCGAACTGTTGTTACTATGTTACTATGTTACATTGCTCTCATTTTTCTTTTTTAGTTTTCTTCGTTGTTGCCATGATTTTTTTCGTTCTTTATTTCTTTTTACTTCCTCTCTTTTTTTAGGTTTTGTCCTTTATTTTTACCCCTCCTTATTCCTTCTTTCTTTTTTTCCGTGTTTCCTCTTTCTTTCTTTTAGCTCCTCCCATTCTGTTCTTCTCATTTCTCTTCATTACTTCTTCCCCCCTTTTCTTTCCTTCCATCCATCCTCATTTTTTCTTTGACCCCTCTTTCCTACCATTTCGCTTTTTTCATTTACCTTCTTTGTCACATCTATTTTTTCATTCCTTTCTCCCTTTCTACTTTTCCCTTCCTTGCTCTCTTTTTTTTTAGCTTTCATCCTTTATTTTTACCCTCCCTTCTTTTTTCTTGGCTCCCTTTTTTCTTTTTAGTTTCTCTCATTCTGTTCTTCTAGTTTCTCTTCTTTATTTCTTCCCCCACCTTTCTTTCCTTCCATCCATCCTCATTTTTCCCCTCTTTCCTCTCATTTTGCTTTTTTTCATTTACCTTCTTGCCACCATCTATTTTTTCCTTCCCTCCCCTTTCTTATTTTTAGCTGTCCTTTTCCCCCTTCTTCACTCCTATTTCCTTCCTTCCTTCTGTCCTTCGTTTTCCTATACCCAAGGTAAGGGCTCACCAGATGGCCTTAGCTCTGTATGTAAATACCATAGGCGAGCCAAACATTTCCAGCTGGCATCCCCGTGGCGCACATGCATCTGGTGCCCATGACAGCTTCTTTCCCATGTAGTTACTGCATTAGAACAAGACAACTAAGACTAGGATTCATGGTAAGCATTCTAACCATATCTCCTTACAACCCTCAAACCAGTATAGATGTTGGTAATGGTATTTTCCTTTTGATGGAGTAAGAATACAAAGACATTTAGCAGACTCCTAGAAGGAGAGAGAGCTCTTCATATTACAGTATTTACAGATCTCCTAATACAACTGAACAAATAAATGTGACCTCTAAATGTTCTTCCAAAAGAGTCCTGCAAAACACCCAAAAAACACCCGTCTCCTCTGTGAACCCACTTAGCCAGTGAACAGCAAACTGGCTTGAAGTGAGACACCTACAGTAGTGGCGGGCACTTTGGGGAGTTTTTACACTGGTGGAACTTTATTTTCAGTTAGCAAAGTGATTTAAAGATTTACTAAGATGGTCTTTCACTTAAGGTCCCTTTACACGGGAAGACAGAGCAACAGATCGGTGGTACATTTACACCGCCAGATAATCGTTAGTGAGTGTTCTTATGAACTCTTGTTAGCGATTATCTTTGGGATTCTCAGCCCGTCTAAAGGGACCTTTAGAGATAAGCTGATTGAAAAGATGCCCATTAACGACATGTGTGAGGATGTGTCTGGAGGAGGCAGGTAGCAGACATTATGTGCTCCTCTTCTCAGGCATTCAGCTTCAATGCTTCCGGAGACTAATAGATCCCTGTGTGTCCTCCGCTACCATCACAGAGAGAGAGGTGAGATTTAGGAAGGTTTACATGGCAATATTGAGAGAAAAAATCAGCAAGGTAACCAGCATAATACATTACAGACTTTACGGCTGCAAAGCTAAGACACCATAAGCACTCCTGATTAGTAGACACAGAGGCTAAGACAAGTTAGTCAACAAGGCGATTAGCATACAGTATTCTCAGACCCTGCTGCAATGGAGGAATAACGAGTTCAGACACCCTGCACACTTCAGGTATGATTCTGGCCAGTCAATTTTGGCCAGTTGGAAACACACGCCATTTTATGAATTACGGACATTGTGAGATTACGGCTAGAGAGAGGCGCTAGTGCTAGAGTATGTAGAAATAGTAATCTGAGGGCCATTGCTGTAAACATCTTTTTAGCTCATGCTTGGACAACAAAGGAGAACTCGTACTGTGTACAGAAATTCCTGGATGTACTACTACTATTTTGTACTTAGTAATGAGAAACTCTCATTTGGTTAATCTGGCCTGGTTACTGACTCTCATAACACCATATACTGGCCACTGCACACATTTCAAGCCATGCTTTGCACCCACACGGACATTTATCATCACTGGCACCTCAAACTAGCACCAGGCAGGAGCCCTAGCTACAGGAAGTGCTCCACAGGAATATAGGGTGCTCCTCCTTCACTGCACTGACCCCAGGGAGCAACAGCCTGAGGGAGTACACTATGATATATCATCAGCAGGGCCACTACCACTCCCATTCTCTGCTTCGGCTCCTCAGGGGATCCCTGCAGATGAACCTCATGTACAGTAGCTGATATAAAGACCTCCCTGCCCATTATGTGCTCCTCTTCTCAGGCATTCAGCTTCAATGCTTCCAGAGACTAATAGATCACTGTTTGTCCTCCGCTACCATCACAGAGAGAGAGGTAAGATTTGGAAAGGTTTGCATGGCAATATTGAGAGAGAAAATTACCAGTGCAAGCCACTGATAAAGCAGGGAGTGCTGGGAGACTCAAAGTCAGAAACCTGCAGAATTGTGAATGCAGCTCTGTATTAGAACAGTTATAATACAAAAATAAAATGAAGATTAAATCTAGATGTAACCAGGAACATTGTGTTCTAAGTTGAACCCTTCTAATGGAAGGTCCAAGGTGACAAAATAAAACCACAAAAGTCCCTCAGACTACCAAAGGGTCAAGATCTATTTATCACTCAATATTTCCACCCCATCCAATTAGGGTTCGATAATTCGATACTGAATCGATACTTTTATACCAGTAGCGATTCGGTACTGGAATTTCCTATTTTGCGATACTAAAATAAAAAATTCTCTTACCTGCCCTGCGCTGCAGCTCCGCTCCGCGTCCGGCGCTCCTCTTCTTCTCCGGGCCCGCTCTGCACTGTCCTGACCGTGTACAGCGTCAGGACGTAGTGCGCGCACTGTGACCTGATGCTGCACGCAGTCAAGTGATAGTGCAGCGTAGGGAAGAGAAGAAGAGGAGCGCCGGATCCGGAGCGGAGCCGCGGCGCAGGACAGGTAAGAGATTTTTTTATTTTATTTTGATGGGGGCACAGTGGGCTGATGTGAGGTCTGATGGGGGCACGGTGGACTGATGTGAGGTCTGATGGGGGCACGGTGGGCTGATGTGAGGTCTGATGGGGACACAGTGGGCTGATCTGAGGTCTGATGGGGCACGGTGGACTGATCTGAGGTCTGATGGGGGCACGGTGGGCTGATGTTAGGTCTGATGGGGGCACAGTGGCCTGATGTTAGGTCTGATGGGGGCACAGTGGGCTGATGTTAGGTCTGATGGGGGCACGATGTGCTGATGTGAGGTCTGATGGGGGCACGGTGGGCTAATGTGAGGTCTGATGGGGGCACGGTGGGCTGATCTGAGGTCTGATGGGGGCACGGTGGGCTGATGTGAGGCCTGATGGGGGCATGGTGGGCTGATGTGAGGTCTGATGGGGGCACGGTGGGCTGATGTGAGGTCTGATGGAGGCACGGTGGGGCTGATGTGAGGTCTGATGGGGGCACGGTGGGCTGATGTGAGGTCTGATGGGGGCACGGTGGGTTGATCTGAGGTCTGATGGGGTCACGGCGGGCTGATCTGAGGTTGATGGGGGCACAGTGGGCTGATCTGACGTCTGATGGGGGCACGGTGGGCTGATGTGAGGTCTGATGGGGGCACGGTGGGCTGATGTGAGGTCTGATGGGGGCACGGTGGGCTGATGTGAGGTCTGATGGGGGCACGGTGGGCTGATGTGAGGTCTGATGGGGGCACAGTGGGCTGATGTGAGGTCTGATGGGGGCACGGTGGGCTGATGTGAGGTCTGATGGGGGCACGGTGGGCAGATGTGGGGTCTGATGGGGCACGGTGGGCTGATCTGAGGTCTGATGGGGTCACAGGGGCTGATCTGAGGTTGATGGGGGCACAGTGGGCTGATGTTAGGTCTGATTGGGGCACAATGGGCTGATCTGAGGTCTGATGGGCGCATGGTGGGCTGATCTGAGGTCTGATGGGGCACACAGATTTTTTGTGTTTTATTTTTTCGGCGTGGTATCGAATGGTATTGAGTATTGAATACTTTTTCTTGGTATCGAAATCAAATCAAAATTTTGGTATTGTGACAACTCTACATCCAATGCATTGTGTGTGGTGATCTCAAGTACGTATTAGTCATGTCAACCCAATCTAAATAACTTCTGACACATGGTTCTTCTGTTGAGGTGGTCTGGGTTCTGGAAGTTTTCCCACTAAAGGTGAAAATAGTGCTCCCACCAAAGTAGAAATAGGGACATACTGATAAGGTAATGTGCCAAAGAAAGGAATCATCAAGCCTCTCTGACTTGGCGAGGATGTTGAAATACAGAACTAGGGCGATGAAGTAAATTTTTGCCCAGGGTGAAGGAGAACCCGGCTATGACTCTAAATTGCCATGTTGAAAGTCATTGAAGGCTTCGGTACAACCCATTTTACTACTCCAGTTTGCCCCTGGGCACAGGTTACTCTTTATATACCTCCATGTGGCTGAAATGATTAAAACCATAAATTAGAAGAGGGGGGGGTAACATACTTTTGGCCATGTCCATTATATATTGTGTGTCTATGTGAATTTTACAAGGTGTCCTTCTATGTAATCTTTGCTCAGTGACTCCGAAAAGACATGTATCAGAACGACTCCCGCTCTTAAATCTTTTATTGCATCAGCTATGAATCTTTCCACGGCTCCGTCTGTCAACGCCATGGCTGGAGGTCACAAACGCATGTTGAGGAAACGCTACTCCTGTTTGGTTTTTCATTCTCCATCAAACGTGAAGCTTCCTAGAAAAGTCATTTAATTACATGATAGACTTCTAGCCAAGAACATAAAAAAGGGCCCCGCAGGCAGAGAACGGTACAGAGTTACCCAAACACTTAATGTGATTTTTTTTATAGGGCTATAGATTTCTGAAACACATTAGTGCAGCTCTGAGGTGAGCTGAGCAATGACGGAACCTAGGAAACATATGAGGCTATTCCTGTGAAGAGGTGAAAGAGACTGTCGGCTGGAGAAGATACACACTGAATATGGAAGACGTTGGCTGTGGACTGATGTCTGGAGACTAAAATAAGACGAGGTGATAAAACTAAAGACCATTTCCCTCTAAAATAGAAGAATGATCTGAAGAAGTCCCTGAGTCGTCCTCTTCTGTGAAGGCTTCTAATAAGTTATTGAGTGGTTTCGGAGATATTGAAGACACCTCCATAGGACTAATGGCCGACGTTGTAGTGGTGTATAGAAAACTGGATGACAACCAACAGGGAGTCAATTACAAAGATCTAAGGGGGCTTCCTGGTTGTCACTGAAGAGATCCATCTGGTTTATGGAGACATACTTACAGGCAACGCTCCATTAGAAAAAGTAAGCAACAAAAAAATATATATAGATCTCAGGTGACTGGCTCTGATTGAAGAGATCCAGCTGACATTTAGAGACTTATTTACAGGCAATGCTTCATGGGAAAAAAATATGCAAATTAGCTCTTATCCTGAAGGAAGAAAAGTATCTCAGGTGACTGGTTCACACTGAAGAGATCCAGCTGGGGTACAGAGACTTATTTATAGGCAATGCATTATGGGACAAAATATGCAAATTAGCTCTCATTCAGAAGGAAGAAAAGGATCTGAGGTTACTGGCTCTAACCGAATAGATCCAGCTGGGTTATGGAGACTCACTTACAGGTAATGTCCCATGGGAAAAAATACTCAAATTAGCTCTCATCCAGAAGGAAGAAAACTATATCAGGTTACTGGCTCTTATTAAAGGGGTTCTCCGGGAATTAAGAAAATGAAAATACTTAAATATTACTTTATGATAAATATATTCCCAAATACCTTTCATTACTTATATTGTCTTGTTTTGTCTAGGGAGCAATCATTAGGAGAAAAAAATGGCCGCAGTCCTATTAGTACACACAAAACCTATCCTAATCACACAGGAGGGCAAGTTACTTCACAACACTGAGGTAAAGAGCTGCCTCATCCTCCTCTCTGCTCTGCTTGTCAGGGATTTATGATCCTGAATACAGGTGAATCTCTGAGGGAATGGAGATTATGAGGAGACATGAGAGGACTGTGGGGTGTGGCTAATGAGCAGCAGCATTTGTATGCAGTCTCCATTACCACAGCCTGTCCTGTCCGTCCTCTCTGTACTAAATTCCCCATAGATTCAGCTAAAGTTCTTATCAGCTGTATTCAGGATCATAATCCCTGACCAGTAGGACAGAGAGGAGGATGAGGCAGCTCTTTACCTCAGTGTTGTGAAGTAACTTGTCCTCCTGTGTGATTAGGACAGGTTTTGTGTTTACTAATAGGACGGCGGCCATTTTGTTTCTCCTGATGATTGCTCCCCAGACAAAACGAACCATTATAACTAATGAAAGGTATTTGGGAATACAGTATATTTATTATAAAGTAATATTTAAGTATTTTCAGTTTCTTAATTCCCGGAGAACCCTTTAAAGACATCCAGCTGGTGTGTGGAGACTTACATACTAACTGGCAACGCTCTATGGGAAAAAAATAATGCAAATTAGTTCTCATCCAGAAGGAAGAAAAGTATTTGAGGTTACTGGCTCTCATGAAGAGATCCAGCTGGGGTACAGAGACGTATTTACAGGTAATGCCCCATGGGAAAAAAATATGCAAATTAGCTCTCATCCAGAAGGTAGAAAAGCATCTCAGGTTACTGGCTCTTATTAAAGAGATCTAGCTGGTGTATGGAAACTTACTTACTAACACACTACAATGCTCTATGGGAAAAAAATAGTGTTAGTGTTATGGTGTGATCAGTGCCCAGACAGCCTGTAGTACAGATGATCTTTCTGGTCTGGCTTAAAGGGGTACTCCAGTAACAAGACATTATTATTCAGTAGATAAGGGAAAACTCAGATTAGTGGGAGATTAACTGCTGGGACCCCCGCTGATCACGAGAAGAGGGATTGTGCTCCCCACTGTATGAATGGAATGAGTCTCAAACTACCACGCCATTCCGGCCTGTAGGACTACTGAAGCTAGTACATGTATCACACACAAACTGATATGCTGTATTATAGGAACCCATTTATTATTTTAGCTTTTAGTATAAACCAGAGTGTCTCTGTACTCTGCATTTTAATCTATTTTTATACATTTTCTACACTTTCTAAAAAGCTTGATGACAGCTCCAAATAACAACTAGCAGATTTGCAAATACGGCTCTGGGGTATGAAAGGGAATGTAACTCAGGATCAGTACAGGATAAGCAATGTAATGTATGTACACAGTGACTGCACCAGCAGAATACTGAGTGCAGCTCTGGAGGATAATACAGGACGTAACTCAGGATCAGTACAGGATAAGTAATGTATGTACACAGTGACTGCACCAGCAGAATAGTGAGTACAGCTCTGGAGTATAATACAGTATGTAACTCAGGATCAGTACAGGATAAGTAATGTAATGTATGTACACAGTGACTGCACCAGCAGAATAGTGAGTGCAGCTCTGGAGGATAATACAGGATGTAACTCAGGATCAGTACAGGATAAGTAATGTATGTACACAGTGACTGCACCAGCAGAATAGTGAGTGCAGCTCTGGAGTATAATACAGGATGTAACTCAGAATCAGTACAGGATAAGTAATATAATGTATGTACAGTGACTGCACCAGCAGAATAGTGAGTGCAGCTCTGGAGTGTAACACAGTATGTAACTCAGGATCAGTACAGGATCAGTAATGTAATGTATGTACACAGTGACTGCACCAGCAGAATAGTGAGTGAAGCTCTGGAGTATAATAGAGGATGTAACTCAGGATCAGTACAGGATAAGTAATGTAATGTATGTACACAGTGACTCCACCAGCAGAATAGTGAGTGCAGCTCTGGAGTATAATACAGGATGTAACTCAGGATCAGTACAGGATAAGTAATGTAATGTATGTACACAGTGACTGCAGCAGCAGAATATTGAGTGCAGCTCTGGAGTATAATACAGGATGTAACTCAGAATCAGTACAGGATAAGTAATATAATGTATGTACAGTGACTGCACCAGCAGAATAGTGAGTGCAGCTCTGGAGTGTAACAGTATGTAACTCAGGATCAGTACAGGATCAGTAATGTAATGTATGTACACAGTGACTGCACCAGCAGAATAGTGAGTGAAGCTCTGGAGTATAATAGAGGATGTAACTCAGGATCAGTACAGGATAAGTAATGTAATGTATGTACACAGTGACTCCACCAGCAGAATAGTGAGTGCAGCTCTGGAGTATAATACAGGATGTAACTCAGGATCAGTACAGGATAAGTAATGTAATGTATGTACACAGTGACTGCAGCAGCAGAATATTGAGTGCAGCTCTGGAGTATAATACAGGATGTAACTCGGGATCAGTACGGGGTAAGTAATGTAATGTATGTACACAGTGACTGCACCAGCAGAATATTGAGTGCAACTCTGGAGTATAATACAGGATGTAACTCAGGATCAGTACAGGATAAGTAATGTAATGTATGTACACAGTGACTGCACCAGCAGAATAGTGAGTGCAGCCCTGGAGTATAATAAATCTATCTATCTATCTATCTATCTATCTATCTATCTATCTATCTATCTATCTATCCATCTCTTGCAAATTTGCATTCAAAGGGACAGGGTTATGTTGACACTATAGTGAAGGAATCAGCAACTTTCCGCACTCCAGCTGTGGTGAAACTACGACCCCCAGCATGCACAATTCCTTGCTCATTCTCAGATCTCCAACAGAAGTGAATGGAGCATGCTGGGAGTTATAGTTTCAGCTTGAGAGCCTGAGGTTGCTGATCCCTGCTATATACCAGTCATTACTGGGTAACTTCATGCCGCCTTGAGATGCTTCCTGGAATCCTCTTTACAGACCCCGGCAGAGGTGTATAAAGGAGGGCTCCGTCATCTGGTTTATTGTTTATTATCTCATTCTGTGAATGCTCCTACTTTTACGACCACTAAAACCAGCCGACATAAAAGAGATGGAAAGGCTTTGTCTTCAGGCCCCGGACAGGTAAAAATGTGTATATAGTGCTACATACAGGGAGCGGCACTCTAAAGATAAAACCCGTATCTTACAGAAGGCATTTACCGGGCCTGATAAGGTTGAAAAAATGTCTCCATTAGATGCAATGACCCCCGGCACTTTCTGTGCCTTTTTGCTTTTGGTTGACTCCTCGTCTTTTAAGTAACACTTAAAGAGGATAAAAGCACCCTTCAAAGCGCTGATGTACTTTCTACCAGATAAAACTCTTCTGCTGTGAAATTACAGGTTGTCAATTGTCAATGCAGACGAGGTATGGCTCGAAATGACCTGTCACAGGCACATCTAATAGCCTCTATTGCAAATTATAACAAAAGTTGACAGCACAAGCTGAATCTCTGCCCGTTACAAAGGTGTCATTAGCCGGGAGCGGAAAGCGAAAGTTTTTCTTATCATAAGTGTTTTTGTCTTTTTTTGTTTTAGGTCACATTGGACCAGGTAATCTAGAATCTATAGAATCTAGAGTGTTTTCAGATGGTGCCATCAAAAGCTAAAGGACACTGTTGGCTGCATTAATTATATTAACCATGTTTATACACTGCCGAAAGTAAAATGGCCAAGAGGAGGACCTGCTGCCCACAATGGAACCTTCTCCATCTGCTGCATGACCCATGAACAACGGAAACCTCTAGACACGTTTCCCTGCTGAAATTCATGGAAAGCTTTTCATTTTAAACCACTAAACAAGCATACAGTGTGTTTGGAACGTCTTCAGATCCTCCCAATTTTTCACATTTTTGTGGCCCACATGTTGTGGCCTTCTGCTAAAATAAAAAAGTTCAGGTCTTCCCCATCATTCTGCACTCAATGAAAAGGAAAAACTGATATTTTGTATTGACATAAGTATTCACACCCTTTACTCAGGACTTAGTTGAAGCCCCTTTGGCAGTGATTACAGCCTCCAGTCTTCCTGGGTCTGGTGTCACAAGGTTTGTACACCTGGATTTGGGGATTTTCTGCCATTCTTCACTGAAGATGCTCTCAAGCTCTGTCGGGTTGGATGGAGACCATTGGTGGACAGACATTTGCAGGTCTCTCCAGAGATGTTCAATTGGGTTCAAGTTGGGGCTCTGGCTGGACCACTCAAGGACATTCACGGAGTAGTCCGTAAACCTCTCCTGTGTTGTCTTGACTGTATGCTTAAGGTAATTGTCTTGAGGTCCAGAACCCTCTGGATCGGGTTTTCATTAAGAATATATCTGTACTTTGCTTGATTCAGCTTTCACCTCAACCCTGCTTTCCTAGTCGCTGAGAAACATTCTCATAACATGATGTTGTCACCACCATGATTCACTGTAGGGATGGTATTTGGCAGATGATGAGCAGTGGCTGGTTTCCTCCAGACATGATGCTTAGAATTGAGGCCAAAAAGTTCAATCTTGGTTTCATCAGACCAGAGAATCTTGTTTCTCACATTTCGAGAGTCCTTTAGGTGTTTTTTTTTCAAACTTTCATGTGTCATTTACAGACTAGGGCCCTGATTTATCACACCTTCACTCCAGAATTCTGTCTTCAAAAAGTCGCACGATAGGCTTTTGCGACTTTTTTGCGCATTTTTTTGCGACTTTTTGCATGTGTACACAACTCACTCCAGTTTGTAATATGGGTGGAAAAGTGGGTGTGGTTAGCCATGTTAATGAGTTTCAATCCAGATTTATCATTGCGACTTTTTAAAAAAAGTCGCAAAATAGTCGCAATCTCACTCCAGGAGGAGGGTGGAGGAGGAAAAGTGGAGTAGCTTCCCTAGACAGAAGTGTTAGGTTTAAGGACAAGCCACATTTATCAAACAACCTGTGACGTTTGATAAATGTGGCAGAAAGTACTCCAACACAGACTGAAGCAAAACTGACTTCAAATATTTTCCTAATGATAAATTCCCCCCTAAATGCTTCTTTCAGACCAGTTATGCATTCTGGAAGTTTCTCCCATCAGCACACATAATTTTCGGAGTTCAGAGACTCTGACCATTAGGTTCTTGGTGACCTCTCTTACCAAGGCCCTTCTCCCCCAATTCCTCAGTTTGGTGTGGTGGCCACCTCTAGTTAGAGTGCTGGTTGTTCCAAACATCCTCCACTTAAGAATTATGGAGACCACTGTGCTCTTTCTGGTACTTTCAGTGCAGCAGAACATTTTTTGTACTCTTCTCCAGATCTGTGGCTCCACACAATCCTGTCTCTGAGTTCTATAGGCAGTTCTTTCCTCCTCATGGCTTGGTTTTTGCTCTGATACTCATTGTCAGCTGTGAGACTTTATATAGACAGGGCCTTGTCTTTCCAAATCATGTCCAATCAACTGAATTTACCACAGGTGGACTCCAAATAAGGTGCAGACACATCTCAAAGACGATCAAGTGAAATGGGAGGCCCCAGAGCTAAATGTGAAGTGTCATAGTAAAAAGTCTGAATACTTACATCCATGTGAAATTTTAATTTTTCCTTTGTAATAAATTTTCAAAAATTTCAAAAATTCTGTTTTCACTTTTTCATCATTGGGTATTCAGTGCAGATTGATGGGGGAGAACTTGTTTTTTTTAATTTTTTTAAGCAGATGGCTGCAGCATAAAAAAACATAAAAAAAACATGAAAGCACTGTAAAAGTCAATAAAACATTAATATGGACCCTCTATTTCCTCCTGATAAATTTGGCTTCATCAAGAAACCGGAGCCGAAACTGGTCAAAAAGAGGGTTCATTTTAACATGTTATCAACTTTTATTCTTGTTCAGCCCAATACATGTTGGGGGTTTATTTTAAAGTAAGTAGTGCAATGGTGGCATACAGAAGTATCCCAATGGTGGGATACAGAAGAAGGATGACCACTTGCGTAAAGCACTAGGAATGTATACTACCTGTGATACTACGTAGATTCAAACTACTATTTGACATCCAAACTACTCCACATCCACACACGTTTCAAAGGTGTGGTGAGAACTATGTAATTTTGTTACACCAAGACATCTAGGATTTCATGTGAGCTGCTGTCTACGCACAGAAAAGGAAGAAAACTCTTCAGATAACAGAGCAAAAAAGTGCTTTAAATTTGTGGAATTTTGTGGCGACCAACCGTATAAAAATGGAAGCAGCTTTAGATTTTCATTAGTTTGGACAGTATTATTTGGTCGCCTTTATTGATTGGACATTTGAACAGCACAGGGCACCACCAAATATATATATTTTTTTCCTGAGACACAGCAGTCTAAGAGGAGCAGGAAATAAAGAAAAAAAAATGATGCAAAAGTCTAGGATGATGGACAATGCTGCAAAGACTTCAGAAAAGGGTCTGTTTTGGGTATTTTAAAAGCTTTCATACTGTAGATGACAGTCCACCCTGCTGTCTTACAGGCACGCTGCTACCCTCACCCCCTGATGATGCCCCCTCTTCACCCATCTCCCACGTGTGATCAGCTACAAGCGTTTAGTCGTTACTTGTATCACCCTCACCTGTCTCTTGCGCATGTCCCTGACCTCTCGCAACATGTGGTCCCACCCGACTATCATCATCAGTAGTTGTACGTCTAAAGGAGTCCGCAGCGGGACTCCTCTTCTCCAAGTCTGGGTTGGCCAGTAACTGCTGTCCTCACAAAGCTCATCGTCGCTGAAAATCAGAGCGGAGCTAATGGCAATACCTTACGTACTTGGCTAGCAGAAGGAGCAGCAAAAGCAAGAGGCAGGTTCAGGACAGGTGAGGGCATAGAGGCAGTTCCTGAGCCATTCCAACTAAGTGTGGAGTTAGAGGAACCCACTGATTCCTGGCTGTGTGTATCTATGTTGAAGACTGAGTCAACCATTCCAGTACAGTTGGATTGCTGGTCAAAACATGACCGCTGGATGACAGTGGCCGCTCTGGACTGTTGCTGCAGCTGCTAACACCCCCTACCTCTTTTTGCCACTGTCCACACAGCACAAAACCTGAATGTCTTTCTACATTTGAGCAGTCTCTAAAACAGTTGGGGTCATTTATTAAGATCAGCTTTTTAGATGCAGGTCTTAATAACCTTTTCCTGGCGCTTGCTGTCACTAAGTTATGTAGAGGCGCCATTGGCCTAAATATATGGCGCCTCCCTTGCTGGCGTAGATTTAGATAATTTTCTACGCCTAAAACAGCCATTAAAATCATAAATGAGATGCGTTTTTATAAGATTTTTATAAGATTTTTCTCTAGTTAGACTTGCTATATTTTGTACATTTCTACCTTACAAGCAGCATGACATAAGATACTATTTTAAGTGTCTGTGAAGTTTTAGAATGTATGTAGGTAAAAATTTTCTCCTAGTGGAGATCTTCAAGTTGCCAAAGGGAGTCTTACAGGTAAGGCTATGCCCCCTGCTCAAAAAGTTATGCTACTGTAAGGGTACGACCACACTAGCGTGACCAGATTTGGGTTTCTGAAAAGGAGGACACCTTTTTTTTGGGGGGGGGGGCATTACACTATAACCCAGGGAATGGGGAACAAACTTCCCTTTAGTATTTTCCGTTATAACATGGTTATAACAGAAAATAATAGTTAAAATGGCCTTTAGGGGTTAAAAATAATTAAAAAACCCTCACCTTTTCCACTTGTTCGCGCAGCCGGTGTCTTCTTTCTTCTTTCCCCTTTAGGACCTGCAAAAGGACCTTTGGTGACGTCACCGAAGGTCTTTTTGCAGGTCCTGCAAGGGGAAAGAAGAAAGAAGACACCGGCTGCGCGAACAAGTGGAAAAGATGAGGGTTTTTTAAATTATTTTTAACCCCTAAAGGCCATTTTAACAGTTAAAATGATTTTGTTCGACTGCCTCAAACTGTTTGAGTCAAACATAATACATGTATATAATATACATGTATTATGTTTGACTCAAACAGTTTGAGGCAGTCGAACAAAATCCAGGACGATTTTGAAATTCCTCCCGGACATTCTTTTAGGTCTCAAAAGTAGGACATGTCCGGGAAAAAAGAGGACGTCTGGTCACCCTAGACCACACAGTGTGGTTGGGTTGCAGTCATTCTGTAGTTAGGAAGTGCAAGTGGCCAACCGCATGCGCTTACCACAAGTACTATACTACAATACTTTTAGGATGCATTTTTTGTCCGCAATTGTTTACAGACTATTGGAACTCTTGTGAATTGTCATGATTCTTTGGCATTATGATTAACTTCAAATAGTGATGTGTGTTGGTAAAATATGCTAAACACATAATGCAAGAGGCTACTTATCCCATGTGGTCAGCAGCCACAGGCAGAAGAACATGCTTTATGTGTGGTCAACAGCACGTACAACAGGTGCAGCCATCACAACTTGGAAAGTTCCAGGTTTATCTCAGAAACCTATTTCACCATTGACTTGTCTAACTGCAGTATGACCACATCATGACTGTGCCGTGCTGAGTGGTCATAACCTAAGTAGTTCTCCTTTATGAAGGAAACAGACTCTCTCTATTGCCACTTAATTATTAGGGCTAGCAATCCTATCCTATGAGTCAATGACTGACCTATTCACAGGCCTTGAAACATGATGAAGGATGAAAGCCAAACCAGAATCTTCTCCATTTTTGCCCCTCATCAGAACACAACAGGGTACTGGCTGACTGAATGTGATGTGGGTTCAAACTTTTTCCTTGTCTGGTCTGCCATGTTGGCCTTAGGCCAGGCAATGCTCCATGGGAAAAAAAGCTCTGACATGAAGCCTATGCTACAGTAAAATCATGTGTTGGTATTCACTAGCACTTTATGGAGCACTACAACCCTTTTTCATTAGGAATTGGAGGGGGTTCCAGACTGTGTAACCCGATCATTGTCATCTTCTGACCTTCAACAGCTTTTTGCCAAATGGGCATTTCTCCCGACCCATACATGCACACGTGGGCAAGCATGCTCGTCTACCTTCAAGAACAAAGGATTGAGAAACTCAACATGCCAGATCACATATACATATATTGGCAGAACACATTATTACTCATTAGATTGTTGGCCAGTCTTGATGACGTCATCTGGTTCAGCCAACGTACTGTAAGTCGAATATACATGACCTGTCAACATATCTGAAATGTCAACTGTTGTTCCATTTCAGGACTTCAAAGCTCAAAAAATAACCCCTCTCCAATTTTTAAAAATCTTAACATATTGGGGTCCATAGACCCTGCCCAAAGGCAGACATCAGTGGGAAGAGGAAATTAGTATGATAGAGTTCAACATATCCAATTTTTTGTTCAGAAATACCATAAGTATCTACACTCTGCCTGGTTGCTCGATTTGTGGTGGACTTGAGAGAAGTAGCTGTTGGATGAGAATTATTTGATGTATATGCCCATAGGTCGCAAGTTCCCGGGACACAACAATCACAAAAATACATTTCTAAGTAAGGTTAAATTATTTCTAAAGTACCAAAAATTCAAAGGTTGCTTCCACTTTACCAACCCTTCAAATGCAGGTTCTTCTGGACAAACATCTTTAGTAAACACTATCACCACTGCCGGTTGATTTACCATGTTATTTACTAACCAATAATCTTGAGATAATGGTGGCTCTTAGCACTCTGTCATAAACAGTCAAAAGGACATGAAATGGATGGTTAGCGTTGAAAAAAAAAAAGATTGACTCTACACGTGCTCCTCAAAGAACATCCCCACCGTGCAAAAGCCAATGTTTAAAAAGTCTTCTTCTTCTATACAAGAGCCCCTTTTTTTGCTCTTAACTTGACGATGACTCTGGATCAATACCTCCAGTTCCGTTATCTATGTCAGAAACCGACTTTCACAGAGACGAATGAGAGGTCAAATGTCACCAGCCCATCATTTTTCTCCTAAAAGCATATAGGCTATAACCCTCCCCCCACCCTTTTCAATCAACTTCTTCACAAAGGTCATATTAGTAATGAAATTACAAAGCTTCTCCAAGTCAACGCAGTCGGAGAAATGTGTCACAGCCTACCGTTTCTGTAGCGGTCACCCCGTTAATGCTTTCAAGGTTAAAAAAGCTTTCATACTTATCATACCACTTAGTGTCGGCACCAACCATTTAGTTTAACTAAAGACTATCATTGGGCAAAAAAAAAAATGTCTACTGTTTATTACAGGAATCCAGTTCTGGGAAAAATTGCAGCCGAGAGAAGACAGGGAAGCTGATTACGCCTCAGATATATGGATTTGAAAACGGTGTTAGTTAAAGCTTGAGTGACACAAAAAGATTATTAAAGCGAAGGGTGAACTGAATACAGAGAAGAAGGGAGTGATGTACAGATGCAGCAGAGCGGACTAGGTCTTGGGGGTAACTTGATGTGCTATTTTTTAAATCTTGCAAATAAGGACTCATTCAGATGGCTGGATGCTGTCCACAATGACGTGGATCTGTTTTTTTTTGCTGACAGTTCAGCATGTCAACAAAAAAGTGGAGAGTTCCGCATAAGTGAGAGAAGGAAGGTGCCAATGGGCTGGAGGCCCGACAATCTTGAGGGGCTAACAGTATGTGTCCAGTAGGCTGCTGCTCGCCATGTTCTGGGACCAGGACCAGGTCTGCTAAACTAAGGATCTGCGTACTGATAGTACATAGCGACGCTGCTAAATTTTAAGACACAAAAGATCGTTATTGAAAGAACAACGCGTTTTGAACGCTGTATTGAACCTGATGACGGGACCTGTTCAGCCCTGAAACACGTTGTTCTGTCAATAAAGTTTTTATCGATCCTGGCATTGAGTAGCACTGGTTCATATCATCAGTACACAAACAAACCAACTGCATCATCTGTACTTATCGACAAGCACAAGTAATGCCACTACAACTCTACTATGTCTGTATGGGGTTGTTTTATCTTGCTGTATTGGATACTTTTTAATGGTGTTCTATACTTTCATGTAAATGATACTTGACAACTTTATTTGGCCTCCTGGAGTTAACTTATCGCAGTGTTTGAAGCACGCCTCCAGATTTTTCAGGCCCTGGACACCCATTTTCAAAGGCTTCCTCAGAAGGTCGCTCCAGTTTTTGTGATCTGTCCCTCCCCTACAGAGCACGTGCAGTGCCCCACATATTATGTGTGTAAAAGGGACACTACAAACTGTATTTTGTATAGCCATGTCACTCTTCATAGCCATGTCATTGTAATCTGTATTCAAAATTTTTTTATGTGTTGTAAGAACCTCCTAGGCAGTAATTACACCTTTTCACCACTAGATGGTGCTGTCACGTAACATATATATATATATATACACCCTCTATGGTTAGAGGAGAGGATAGAGTAGTATAGAGGAGAAGAACATCATGGAGTGAGAAGAGGAGACAGCTCCTCAGGGAGCTTCTGAGCCTTCAAAGCAACTTAAGAAATGTGCAGGAGGAGAAAGTCACCCTAAAGGCCGCCATTCCTGCTGGACACTGGCCACGTCAAGCTACCTGATGGCACTTACCACTTTCTAGGCCACTAGCATTACCTGGATACCAAGCCTGTCAAAGGGAAATGCTGAGCTCATCAGCTTAATGGACTTTGTCAGCAACCTATAGTGACTAGGAGTGGCTCCACAGCGCCTGGACACTGATTCTGCAACTACTAGCTAAAGTTGTGATTATTACCTACTGGTAACCCCAACGGACAGACAGGTTATTATACTTAAAGTGACACGGTGCAGATGTACTAATACCTTCCATGCAGGGCCAATATACCCTGAAGCATTGATATAAAATTCTATCCAGAGCCAAGACTAGTTTATTAAGGGACTGACTAAGTGGAGATTTAAGAGTAACTGGATTTAAAGCTACAGAAACTTAAAGTAACAGCCTTGGAAGGAGTTCTTACAACACCAATCTGTATTATCTATTGCTTACTGAAGACAATTGTATTTCTGTACCATCTGGTCTCAAGGCAAAAGTAAAAGTTCTATTGTTCACAACCAAGTTGTCTCCTCATCACTCCTACTCCAAAAGTTTGTGTCTACTTAAGACACTGGTGTCACGACATTCCAGGACCCAGCTGACTGACACTATAAAAATTAACACCAAGGGCACCTCGCCTCACCATCCGGCGGGGGTCCTGAGTACAGAGTGTGCCCCGAGGGAAGTAGTGTCCCCCCTCCATCCACTGCACGCCAGCCCAGGGAGTCACCAAATCGTGAGTAACCATCGGCAACACCACACCTGTGACACAATAACCATCATATCTCACAAGCCCTGCGGCTGGGCCGTTGCACATGTATGGGCACCTGGGATGCACCCTTTTTTGAGAGATTTGGCAAGTATAAGGGGTTGTCCGAGATCACGATAGTAATGGCCAATTCTTGGAATAATTAATTATTCTCAGACTGTTGGGGGTCCAACTCTATGGAGCTTGTGCGAGCACTGCAAACTTTGTGTTTACTTCAGTCCATACACCAGACTTTCCCATAAAAGAAAAAAAAGCCATTCTAAGAGCCATATATATATATATATATTTTTTTTTTGTTCCATCAAAGTATGTTTTTTGTTGGGCAAGTTATACTTTTCTACATTACCATCAATTCCGCCATTGTTATTTGGGATTTTTTCTTTACGCTCTTCACTGGAATACATTTTTAACTTTATCATATGGGTCATTCATATCATCACAATACCAAATACTGTATCTTTTTCATTTAAACTTTTTTTTTATTAAACATTTTTTTTACATTGTTTTAGTCCCTTTAGGTAACTTGAATCTGAGATCCTCTGATTGTTTGTATATTACATTGCTATACTCCAGTGTGTACAGTGTGTATTTGGAAAGGTCTGATAGAGGGAGCACCCTGCCTCTGAATAAAGAGCTAAGAGAAGGTTGATGTTGACTTGACATGGAAGAGGTTAAACAGGCTGGATCAAAATAATCTCTGACACCTTCCATTCCAGTGGAATATTGGCTGTTAGTTCAAGCTCTAATACTCCATGTCCATGACTTATCATAAAATCAGAGGTTATTTAAAGCACTCTAAAATGGCATACGGTAGGCAATAGCGCGTTTTGGGCCTCAAACTGGACCCTTAGTACTAACCCACCACCTAAACAAAGGCATGGACAAGTTAACGGAAAGATGAACCCACCCATCAACTCAATGGGATAATTGCTGAACCAACATAAAAATTTAAGGGGTTCTCTGGGATTTACATATTGATAAGGATAGGTCATCAGGAGATTAGAAGGATCCAAGTGCCAGCACCCCAGACGATCAGCTTTTTGATTAATATGTGGCACTTAACGGAGCTCCGGGGAGAGCCACAGCTTTCTAGCAGCTTACCAAACACAGCAGCATACATCTGATAGCAGCTGTGCGTCATTTCACAGCTCAGACCTGTTTACTTGATAGGCAATCAATATGTAAATTCCAGTGATGGTGATGATGCAGGTGCAGAAGAGTGACTGTGACATAGTATGGCAAGAACAACCCACAAGTCCCTTGGGCCCACCAGAGCAAATGATTCTGAGGCCCACTTTCTGTGTATATTGAACATTAAGGGTCGTGTTTTATTAAGGGTCCTTTATCGTTAGAGCTTCGGCCCACCGGAGGATCCTCTGGTGGGCCAGTCCGACCCTGTGGCGTACATACTATTATGTTATGCATGTGAAATGGGTAATACATCAGTCTGATGCACTGTGAAGCCTGGGGCAGGATCTAGACATAGAATGGGGTACAATAGAATGGACTAGGACCTCATTTGAGCAGTTATGGGTGTGTCTGTCAGCAGTGTGTTGACAGATTCCAAGTGGTAACCTGAAGATTTCTAAAATCAGCTCTGTATATGACTGGAGTACGTATAATATAATGTAAAATCAGCAGAAAGTTAAATACATATTATATGAAAATTATATCTAGATGTGATCAGAAAGATAAAATGTTATATCACCGATTTTACCTCAAGCTGCTGCTTGGACAAGTGCCAATCTGGAGTACAAATTTAGAGAATTGCCCCTTTGCACAGGGTCCTTTAAGGGTTTAACTAAATTGTATGCTGGAAGTCTCCTTCGTCTTCATCTTGAGATGCCGAGAGTCCAGCAAAAAAGTATTAAATTATACACTGGAGATGGTTAGAGATTGGAGGAACGTCAATAACTTCTTCATCTTTATGAACTTTTGAACATAAAAAGTGCTAAGCTTGAGGGATTGCGGCTGCACTATAGCGTGAACTTAGATCTAAATGTGTTTGGAGAGGATTGGATTTTTAATGATAACCACAAAGTGTCTACAAAGTACACCAAGATTAGAAAGAGCAGATTGAGTTTATCTGATTGTCTGATCCATCCTGCAGGTAAAATGAAGAACACAAAGATCCAGGAGAGACAAGCATATTTCTGGAAAACTCAGTCTCGAGAAGCTAAAGTTTTCACTATATTTTCTAAAGGCCAGTACAGAAAGGTTAAATCACCTACTAGGGGCAGCCTTTTTATTTCTGCCTGGGTAATACTTCCTTTTCCCTGTGGGGGCACTGTTGGGTAATTAAACACTTGTCTCTTAGCTCCACCACTCTTTGTCAACTTATTTTCTGAAGACCCTTTTGACAAAAAGGAATGTCCAAAAGGGTTAAAACTCTAAACTCAAGACCAGATACTATACATAGAACATACTATAGTGCAGGCATCCCCAAACTCCGTCCCTCCAGCTGTTGTAAAACTACAACTCCCACCATGCCCTGCTGTAGGCTGATAGCTGTAGGCCATCCGGGCATGCTGGGAGTTGTAGTTTTGCAACATCTGGAGGGCCGCAGTTTGGGGATAACTGTATAGTGTCATAGAATTCGCACATACAGCCAAATAGTACTAAAATAGTGCCATGCTTTGCTCACACAGAGCTTAACAGTAGCAGGGAAGGTAAAATTTTGCCTAAATAGGGCAACACAGAAAGACTAGCATATTTTGCCCGTACAGGGTGAAACAGTCTCCACAGAATTCTATACCTCACTATATAGATATGTAACACCGCAGAGTGGTATTACTTAGACACTTAGATAGAATGGAACTCACCATTCCATTCTCCCCTCTTTGGGCAGAAGTGAGCTAGTCCTGCTTCCTACCAGAAGGAAAGGTGGCAGTTCTAGTTTATTCCAGTTTAAACTCGATGTTGGGGCTGAGAAGACCTTAAAGAAGTAGCAGTCAGAGGAAATTGTTCTTCAGCTGAAAATAAGTTGTTTACTGAGTGTCAGGAGGGGAATAACAGCCAAAGGCTACCAGAACAGACCTAAAGTCCAGTAACCAGACCCAAGCAGAGTTTAGCACAGCAGAACGAAATAAATCAATGTATTTAAGCAAGCCTGTCAGTACAGCAGAGAAAGCAGAGTTATTGAGTTTGCCTGCCAGTTTATGCCAAAGCCTGCTGGAACCAAAACACAGCCTGCAAATCGTTTGGATGAAAGTTTATTCAAGTAACGCTGCAGTTGAATTTCAATTCAGGTCTGGACTCAAGTTATTTTTCCTTCATCCCTCAATTATTCCCTTTATTAATACTATGGAACCAAAGCCTGGGGTTCCGCTGTATCCAGGTAGGAGCACCATGACACATAAAGACACATATTGGCCGCACCAAACCACTCGGCATTCCAACTAAACCTGGGACGCTATAGGGTCCTAGGAGGCTGCACGTTGCAGATAGTTAGGCCGGAAAGGCTAAATATAAAAAAAAAGAAGCATTACTCACCTTATCCGATCCCCGATAAGGTGTCTCTCATTTCCTAGGACCCAGCTAGTTTATTTCCTTGGGTTCCATGCAATTTTTCATTTTACCAGCAGGGGCACTGCAGGAGAACTGAAAACTTGCTACCTTGTTCCCTTTGGAATAACATTGCTACAGGTTCCAGCAGAGGGGCTTATTTTCAGGAGACAGTTCCGATAAAAATGGATCCACCAAAGCAGATAGCTTTCTTAGCCAAATATTCCGTGGGGCCAAACACATATTATATTTCCTAGACAACTAAATTTACCCAAATGCTAAGCTAGTGTAATACAATCTCCAAAATCTTTGGTCTGGGGTATAGATATGCCATTTTTCTAGATATACCCCCAAACCAGTGCTTCCTTCTCCATGCGTTTTTTTTTTTTTTGGGTGCTTGGCTGATGATGCAACATCCCAGCACCATATATAGTTTATGAAGGTCTATTTTGCCGTAATGAGATCTGCCAACTCTTCCAGGAGTCTTGGCTTTTTTTCTGGAAGCCACCCAAACTTTCATGGAGAGGTGACAAGTATGTTTGTAAGTCATCTTTTTCCATTTTGAAGGACCTGTCCAGGCTTGGAAAAACATGTCTGCTTTCATCTAAAGACATCATCACACTGGGCATGTGTAGTGTTCCAGCTCTAACCCACAGATGGGTGCAGCACTGTTTTTAGGGGAAAGCAGCCATGTTTTCCTAAACCTTGGACAACCCTTTAATTCAACCATGATGAATTTTCTAAATGTCTTCAACGTCTAAGATAAAAAATTAATGTCCATTCTGCATTCATAAACAGCCTTTATGTTAAACATTTAGCATTCCTACGCCTCGCCAATTTAAGACGCCGGGACTAAGATTGTGATCTCACAGACGGCACAGAGTAGTTATCAACGACTTGCAGAAACATTGTATTTTGCCACAGGAAAACAGACATGCTTATCCTCTCCGCGAAAGGCATTGATAAGTCGACTTCTCCGAAGAATGCATGGAGTCTTTTTTATTTTCCTTCCGTGAACAGATTTACTCGAGGAAGTTGATGTTCCCGTTGTAAAATAGATTTCAGAGCACCCGGGAATAGGTGTTATCTTATGTCGTGCTGCGAAATAGGCTGCATTAGCTGGAATTATTTTCTGTGAAATGTAGCTATAGATGGGGGTGATAATGCATGGATGGGGATTTACAAACTGGCGAGTATGATAAACGTGCATTTATTTCCTGAGGGCTGTTGGGTTTATAAAGCGAATGTTTGATCACTGATGAGGTCATGTCATATCTAACTACACCTGGGTAGGGTCTAATTTGAATTGCCAACCTCAGCGCGTGACTTCATTATAGAGGCATAATTAAGGTTGATATCAGGATGTTGTCTTGCATTTCCTCTGAATACCAATGGGTTTATTCATGGCACAGAAACAATGACTCTGTTTATGACTCTCCATGGTCTAAGTATGAAAACATCACCAAATGCAAGAGGGATCAGTTTATAGCTAATGAATGCCAAAACCAGGGATGTACTGTAGCCATAGGTAAGAGATGCCGTAGGGCCCCCAGTGCCTAGACGGGGCCTTCTGCCACTGAAAATGGCTTTTCTGGTACTTAGATATTGATTACCTATCCTTAGGTTCAGGTGTGTAACTACCATAGCGGCAGACCATGCGACTGCTATGGGGCCCAGGGCAAGAGGGGGCCCAGTCTTAGTTGGGATTATCTCCTCTTCTACTGGAGGTGAAAACTTGGTCAGGACTCTACCCTCTAAAGGAACAACTTTTAGCAAATGAGGCAGTGGAAAAAATGGCCCAAGGGTCATTGAACAGGGTTTAGGTGGAAACCCTTCTGTCCTGGGTGGGGGGCCAGGTGTGATCCTTGCTATGGGGCCCTTACTTCTCTATGTATGCCACTGTTCAGGATAGGTCATCAATGTTAGATTGGTGGAAGTCTAAAATACTGATGTAATCATTTGGTGGTCAGCTATTTTTGGAACTCCCATAGCGGTGAACAGAGGGTGGCCGCACATGAAATGTATGAAGTCTTCTTCAAAGTACTAGACCTAACTTTATCCCATAGGGCTAAAGTTTGGTTTCCCGGTCACCTTTGTCATTTTACAAGCAAAAGTGATTGTTACATCAATATTTCTCTCCTTGTTCCCTGCTCATTCTTGATTGATTTGAATGAGTTAGTCAGTGTAAGTGTCCTCCTACTGATATATTTCTTTTGTGAACTGTGATACCTCCAGGATTTGATGGGTACCTTTGGGAAAAAAAAAAAAAAAGCCTGGTTCCATAACCTACATGTGTACTAGGTGTAGGAAGTATTTTTCTTCAAAGTTCCAGACATTTCAGGCACCCATAACCAGCATGGTGACCACAGTCTTCTCCAGTGAAATACCATTTCTTCTATGTTAAAGGGGTTGTCTCATAGATATTGATGGAATATCGCTAGCATATGCCATCAATGTCAGAGAGGTGCAGGTCCCACCTCTGGGACCTGCTCCTTTCTGCAGAACACATCCCCTGAAGTGAACGGAGAGCAGCCGCTCATGTACGCTACCGTCCATTCACCACTATGGGATTTCTGAAAATTGTCGAGCACTGGCTCAGTTATTTCCAGCAGTCCCATAGCAGTGAATGGAGGGGTGTCCACCCTTGCACTCGCTTGACTAATGTTGGAACTCCCATAGTGAAGAATGGATAGGATGCCGTATATATGTGCTCCTTCACTTTGGGGACTCTGTTCTGGAGGTAAGTGCGGGTCCCAGAGGTTGGACCTGAACCTATCTGATATTAATGGCATATCCTACAGATACACCATCAATGTGTGAGAAGAGCCAACCCCTTTAAGCTTAGTTGGGCCACCTTTTAGCTTTCCACCAGACAATGGCTCAAAACATAACTCCACGTTTTGTAGTAGGTATCTAATATATAAAGCTGAGTGTATGTATGTACAGTGCCTTGCGAAAGTATTCGCCCCCCTGGAACTTTTCAACCTCTTGCCACATTTCATCAACAAGAAGTGGGTCACCATTGTGAAGTGGAACAAAATTTATTGGATCATTTAAACTTTTTTTGTAATAATAAAAAAGTTGGGAGTGCAAAATTATTCGGCCCATTTACTTTCAGTTCAGAAAACTCCCTCCAGAAGTTCATTGAGGATCTCTGAATGATCCAATGTTGTCCTAAATGACTGATGAAGATAAATAGAATCCACCTGTGTATAATCAAGTCTCCGTATAAATGCACCTGCTCTGTGATAGTCTCAGGGTTCTGCATCATGAAGACCAAGGAACACACCAGGCAGGTCCCTGATACTGTTGTGGAGAAGTTTAAAGCCGGATTTGGATACCAAAAGATTTCCCAAGCTTTAAACATCCCAAGGAGCACTGTGCAAGCGATCATATTGAAATGGAAGGAGTATCAGACCACTGCAAATCTACCAAGACCTGGCCGTCCCTCTAAACTTTCATCTCAAACAAGGAGAAGACTGATCAGAGATGCAGCCAAGAGGTCCATGATCACTCTGGATGAACTGCAGAGATCTACAGCTGAGGTGGGAGAGTCTGTCCATAGGACAACAATCAGTCGAACACTTCACAAATCTGGCCTTTATGGAAGAGTGGCAAGAAGAAAGCCATTTCTCAAAGATATCCATAAAAAGTCTCGTTTACAGTTTGCCACAAGCCACCAGGGAGACACACCAAACATGTGGAAGAAGGGGCTCTGGTCAGATGAAACCAAAATCCAACTTTTTGGAAACAATGCAAAACGATATGTTTGGCGTAAAAGCAACACAGCTCATCACCCTGAACACACCATCCCCACTGTCAGACATGGTGGTGGCAGCATCATGGTTTGGGCCTGCTTTTCATCAGCAGGGACAGGGAAGATGGTTATAATTGATGGGAAGATGGATGGAGCCAAATACAGGACCATTCTGGATGAAAACCTGTTGTAGTCTGCAAAAGACCTGAGACTAGGACGGAGATTTATCTTCCAACAAGACAATGATCCCAAACATAAAGCAAAATCTGCAATGGAATGGTTCAAAAATAAAGGTATCCAGGTCTTAGAATGGCCAAGTCACAGTCCAGACCTGAATCCAATTGAGAATATGTGGAAAGAGCTGAAAACTGCTGTTCACAAACGCTCTCCATCCAACCTCAAAGAGCTCGAGCTGTTTTGCAAGGAAGAATTGGCAAGAATTTCAGTCTCTAGATGTGCAAAACTGATAGAGACATACCCCAAGCGACCGCAGCTGTAATCACAGCAAAAGGTGGCGCAACAAAGTATTAATGCAAGGGGGCCGAATAATTTTGCACGCCCCACTTTTCAGTTTTATTATTACAAAAAAAAGTTTAAATGGTCTTATAAATTTTGTTCCACTTCACAATTGTGACCCACTTGTTGTTGATTCTTCACCAAAAATTTAAAATGTTATATCTTTTTGTTTGAAGCCTGAAATGTGGCAAAAGGTTGAAAAGTTTCAGGGGGGCCGAATACTTTCGCAAGGCACTGTATGTATGTACAATATGTATGTGTGTATATCCGCTAAAGGAATCCGCACCGTCACATTTACAATCATGAAATTTTGCACAGCCGCCTCCTGTGATTTGGGAAACGTCATAGTCTATGTTTTGAGTGGAAATATTCACCCTGCACTTTACAATTATTTGCCAAAAAATATGCTTAGTAACCTAACCGCCAAACTACAGGAGCCATTATCTGTTGGCTGTTGTGGCAGTTAGCCTGGATATTCATCAGGTTACATACAGCAACCAATCACAGCTCAGCTTCTATTTTGCTACAAGTCATTAATATGAGCTCTGATTGGTTGCTATAGGCAATAAAGGACATTCTTAGTATAAGACAGCTTATGTGTGAGTTAATATGATTTCGATTGCGATGCTTAGCCAACTTTGTTGTAGAGGCTGTAGAGGCTGACGTAACTCACATGACCTTAAGTACATACTAATTCTGTGGGGTTTTATATACTGTCAATTAAAGACAATAATGCCTGATGTGGAGATCATTGTTAAGGGGGTGGGTGGGGTGTTGTGGAGGTCACTGTTAAAGGAGCGGGCTGCTGTGAAGGTCAAAGTTAAGGGGGTGGGCTGCTGTGTAGGTCACATTTTACAGAGGCGGTCCACTGTGGGAGGTTAGTGTTAAGGAATGGGGGGCTGTGGAGGTCGATGTTATGGGGGATACTGTTGATATATTTTAACAAACACACACAAACATTAAATGAAATAGATGAAATATACCCATGTGAAGCTCCGGGGCCTTCTGCTAGTTTGATATAAAAGGAAAGTAATGAAGCCCTGTGTCAAATGACCAGGCCTCCACAGTCCCCAAACTAAATCCAATACAGGTTGGACCAGAACATCAAGGAAAAGAGGACGACAAGTGCTCATCAAATATGCAAACACCTTTAAGACTGGCATGGCATCCCTGATGGCTACCACACAAAATTAGCTAAAAGAAAGAGAAGAGCATGCCCAGCTATTACCCATTCCAGTTCCATTTGTATTACTCCTTAGTTCCAATGACCATATCATGTTTCACTCATTGAATACCTAATTGCTATTTTTGGTGCCTCAAAACCTATCTTTCATCCTTATGAACATAACTGTAATTAACAGCTGCATTGAATACTAGACGTGTCTTTTTTCTAATTTCATGCTGTAATCAGTTTCATTAAAAAATAAAATACATCACAAAAAGTTCTAATTTATATTCAAATGTGTATTATTCCATTACAAAGCCCCATTTCCCAGCCGAAACCATTAGACGGATGGAGAAATGTATTCTAAGACGCTGGAGGATGGGGATATTGAAAATTGCAACGGACACCGGGATGACCAAAGAAATAGAGTACCGGTTTAGAGACCTAGTGGAGGTAGTAATGTGCTCTAAGGTCATAAGAACTCTTCTCAGTTATGATGTATAAGCCATATGGTATCTACGCACTGCTAGCTTGATTTGTCTAAGATAAATTTGCTAACTTACGGTAAGTGGGCACTTTAAGATACGGGTTTACTATACCACATCTGATCCTGGTCCTGGTGCTATTTGTAACCTCCCATGCCCAGTAGGAGAAAGAGGATTCTTGACCATAAGGCTAGTACATTCCCTGGAACGTATGACATGAGTATGTATGTACGGCCTGCCTCTCTGGCACATATAAAAATTCAAAGCAAGCACCATATAGTGTAGTGTGTAAATGTCAATAACTCACTCATTGTACAGCAACATTGGTACATGCAGATCTAAGGATAACTACTCTTCAAAACAAACGTGGCTAATGCTCCCCACCCCAAAGTTGTCCATATGCTTATAAGCAAATTTGAACAAACCCAAAGATTTTGGCAAGACTGACCAACTATCTTATATAGGTATGTGCTGTCTCTCCCCAACGGCAGATGTCTGGAAAAGAAAGAATGATGGACTTCTACAGTGAATTATGGAACCATGTCTAAATGTAGGCAAAAACTGGGCAAAGACCATTGTGAAACCATCAAAACTAAGGAAAACCTTAAATTTCCAAAATGGTTGATCTTTTTTCAAGCCATGTAAATTCTGCATAAATTCTAGTTCCAATCTAAGGCATGTGCGATCCAATGAGACCAATTGAGACTGGAGGTTCATTCCAGGTTGGTCTTGACCCTATCTGAATGGGTGGTAAGAGCCTACACAATGATATGAGCTTATCATGTTAAAATAAAAAATGTACTTGATGGTCAGGGGCACAAGGACCTCCTGTTGCAGGTGGTGGTGTCAGGTGGCACCTGAAAGGGACCCCATTTTTATCATATGAGGCTTTCCACCTTGTATGTACATTACTGTCCTTGAGGGCCAAGTAGTGCCTCAACTTTAACTCCATCGCAAGTCAGCTGCCAATCATTTTCAAGAAACATTTTGCATAATATTCTATAGAAATCGTGTGACGAATAAACTTTTATCTTTATTGAATGTTCCCTATTCAAAGCCTCTGAAGCCATTAGTTAAATGAGTCTCAGCCTATTTCCAAATGTTTAATTCTCTAAGCTTTGCAATTTTGTTAGAACTTGCATTTCAACACCTAAAATTAGATAAACACCAATTTAGTTGACGCCGAAGCAAGAATAAGATGTTATTGTCCATTAGCGTCGGACTTATCCACAAATAAGCTTAATATACGATGTTTTGATGTTTGATGTAACAATAAAATACACAACATAAGCTGATTATGCAAATTTCATGCAAATCTCTTATCTTGGTCATTTTATCTATTAGTCCCATTTAGAACGGAGCTGGAAATCAGCATCGTGAAAGCATTTACCTAACGAGCCATCGATCACTCCCATTGCAGCTTTCCAGCTAATAACTTTGCTGAAGATAATTGACTAAAACTGAATATCATTTTAACATTGAGAACAAAAAGTTGTAAGTGCTGTCAAGTAACGAGCACATGGCAAATTCATTTACTAGTCACATTCATGTCAGGGGGAAAATATACTATTATGTGAACAATAAGGCAAAACCGAATAAGGAATGTACCGTAAAGGAGTGCATAAAAATTACTGCTCATCCAATTCTGCATCACATGATGCATGGAATAGAAGGCAGATGAAAAAAAGATCAGCGTCCAATGAGATGAGGTGTGGACATGTGCATCCAATACAGTCTGGAGCCGAGAAGATACTAGCACCCCAACAGTGTCCCAAGACATCTAGGGTGCCAAAATACGTTGTAGACAAAATAAATTCAAAAATAGAACAAAAAAAGTGGAGAAAAAAAAGAGAAAGGGAAATAAGGAAATAAAAATGAGGATTGAGCTGATTGTGCTTTCCCAAATTTCTACACTAGAATGTGACCCTTAATCTATGGTTCCTAGACCCCTACAAGACTAACCTGTTAATTAAGGGGATTTTCGAAACTTTCCATGGTGTTACTAGACAATTAAAATTTCTAGAGTTAATTTTCTCTAAATTTCAACATACTGGCCACAAAAATCCCATATACAATGGTGGCAGTCCAATATCATGGGGTCTGCGGTGAAGGGCCTCAGGTGAGGAAAAATCGGTCCATTGGGTAGAGAAAAACTGAACAGGCCTGACCCCTTTCAAAGTAACACACTGTACACAAAGTAGGAAGAATGCAGTCCGGTCATGGGAATTTTAAAGGGGTTTTCCAGGATAGGTCATCAGTATCTGATCGGTGGGGGTCCGACACCTGGGACCCCCACCGATCAGCTGTCTGAGAAGGCACCGGCACTCCTGTGAGCGCCCTGGCCTTCTCTTAGCTTTTCCTAGGTCAGTGACATCACATTCATTGGTCACGTGGCCTTGGAGCGGCTGAGCACAATACCAAGCACAGCCGCTGTACAATGTACGGCGCTGTGCTGGTTAAGCTGCGAGAAGGTACCGGTGCTCACAGGAGCACTGGTACCTTCTCAAACAGCTGATCGGCAGGGGTCCCGGGTATCGGACTCCCACCGATCAGATACTGATGACTAGAGATGAGCCAATCGAATCCCACGAAGTGGAATTCGATCCGAATTTCAGGATAAATTCGATTTTCCTTGTGCTTCCTTGTCTCTCGCTCCAGATCTTCAAGCAAGATGGCGCCGGTGGCCCGTCGCGAGCAAATGGAGGAGGTAAGCTTGATTTAATGTATTTTTTAATGTTTATTTTACAGTGTTTTTACACTCAGACGCCGCAATCATGTATAAACGCGGCATCTGAGGGGTACAATGACGGGGGCGGCGCTATCGCAGCTCCCTGTCATTACACTCACTACTTACTCACGAAGTGAATTTTTTTGTAAAATTCGGCGAATCAGCCGAATCGAATTTTCAAGAAATTCGCTCATCCCTACTGATGACCTATCCTGAGGATAGGCCATCAGTAGCTAAATCCCGGAAAACCCCTTTAACCACCTATCCCTTCCAAGCTCTTATGCATATGGTACAGAACCCATTGGAGTAGGCCGTGTTTTAATTTTAAACCAGAGGAGTATGGAGATTCAGCCCAGACCTCATGGCAGCTCTATAACGGCCTCATACAAAACATATAAAACAACCTGTAATTAAGCACTAGGATAGTGTGGGTAGTGACTCAAGTGAAGAAACATGGACCTTCTTGACCGGAAACAGCATACAGGTGGTAGTATAAACCAGAATTTTCAAGACCCATTTACATTTTTGTTGTGTACCTCCTGACTGGAACCCAAAAGACCCTGGACTTTCATGTCCCTTTGACCTCCTTCCCATGACCATACTGAAAGGTTGTACTGATTATTTCTCTTTAGAGTTTTCTCCCGGAGATGCCCTCAAGATGTGGAATATGTGGTGATGTAGAACCATGAAGAACACGCTTGAATGTGAGAAAAAAAAGACTAAACAAGTACGGTATATTGGAGAACACCTACGGAATGCGTATAGATTATAAGGGCAACACTCAGTTTTTCATCCTCTACGGGACAACGCGCATCATAATCCGTCATATTCTACATTTCTATGGATTGCTTGGGTCCATGACTTCTTTTAGATTAGAAGACTGCGTTTTCTGTCCTTGTAAAGAACATTTCCCAATTCTGAGCCAAGGAGAACTAGAGGATAAGCTGCATACAGTATATCTTATCTGTGGTGCGGAATTTGAAGCTAAATACTCTGACAACCTCCGTTGTTATCTGTGCGGAGGATAGGGAACAAACAAGTGGTTCATACGTGCACCTGATTTGTCAGTTAATGAGATTTAGCTTGTTCACAAAACCCCATTACTGCTCGGAGCAGCTGCGTACAGTCTATGGAGTAGAGTCCGTGGCCAAGGAAACCTATGGCGTGTGTTTTTGTTTTCTGTTCACCTAGCCTTATAAGGGCTTGTTTTTTGTGGGCCAACTTGTATTTTTTTAATGGAGCTTATGAAATTTGAAAAAAATTTGCAATTCTGCCAAGGTTTTTTGGGTTTTGCTTATATTTTTTGCTGTGCTCTAAAAATAACAAGACAACCTTGTGAGAGATAGGTTTTTATATATATTGTGTAAAGCCTGTACTACTCGTCTTTGACCACTAGATGGCAGCTAATTAGCTATGTGAGTCACGTGAACACTTTCTTTGTTTTAAAGGTTCAAGATAGCTCTAGGAGGAAGGTTGGAATGTTAATTTGCCTCTTTCAAATTAACCAATGAACTCAGTGTTGAAGTTGCTGAACTACACCCCTTGTGTCAAAGAACCAATCACTCTGCTTAAGTAACACCCCTTTTTGTCTATGTCATACCTACTATATAAGTGACTGTCTCTTTAATAAACTCTCTCTTGCTTGGGGGATGTGAAGTATTTTCCATGAAACCAACTTGTGTTCTGGTCTCATTGTGAAAGTGGTATGAGCATATGCATACCTATACTTCTAATGATTTGGCACCACACAAAGAAGGCGAAATCGTGAGAATTACGATGACACCTTATTCTGCGGGTCAGTACGGTTACGCTGATACCAAACATATCGTTTTTGTTATGTTTTATTACTTTTTTAAAAAAAATACTTTTTTTTCTTTGCATCACAATATTCTGGTTTGTTTGTGGGGGGCAGACTAGTTTTTAAATGGTACTATTTTGGGGTACATGCGACATTTGATCACCATTTATTTAATTTTTTGTGGGACAAAGTGACCACAAAACTGTGCGTTTTTAATTTTTTTTTCTGTTACGGTGTACAAGTTGCAGGAAATATATTTTTATAGATTGCACATTTTCAGATGTGATGATACCAGTTAGGATTTTTTAAAATTGTTTATTTATATGTATATGTACAATTGTGAAAGGGATTAGAATTTTTATTATTTTTGTGGCTTTTTAATTATTTTTTAACTGTCATTTTTAGTCCCCTTAGGGGACTTAAACATGTGATCTTCTGATTGTTTGTGCCATAGACTAAGAGGGGTATTTTTATTGTTTATTTATATGTATATGTACAATTGGGAAAGGGAGTGATTTGAATTTTTATTGCTTTTGTGCTTTGTTACACTTGTATTTTACTGCAATGTTTAGTCCCCTTAGGGGACTTAAACGGGTTGTCTGAGTTATGAAAAAAAAATAGAACAATATATAAAGTGCTCATCTGGTTGGAGCTAGGCCTGCTAATACCAGATTAGCATATTACATTAAATAAAGAAACACTAATAAAATGGCCTGCTCTTCAATAGCAAAAGATGGTGTTTTAATTCAATAAAAACAAAAACCTCATACAAATCATCCCCTAATATAAAATGCAACATACAATAAATCCCCATGATAGTGTTATTTCAAATGGATCACGGTCCCTCTTATAATTCCCGTTGTGGGGCTCTCACAACATGGGAACTAGTAATAGTTCATACACTGCAGTATTTATACATGCTTCATTTGTTTGTTGTACTGCACATGTATATATCGGAACTTATATAGCACTGTATATCTGATGGGCAGCAATATATAGCTAAGTTAAGCAAGTTTTAGGCAAAAAAATATATATATATTTCCTCATTTCCCTGGTTCTCTTCTGGCCTTTGTTTACATGCAATAACAACAATCTCTGCCCCTCTCCCTGCTCTGCAAAGGGAGTGAAAACAAGTGCTGCCCTGAGTGATATGTTTGACTGCTAGGATACTCAGCAGCATGTTGTATGTGTAGAACTACAAGTCCCAGCTGTACAATGACACTGCTGATACACACAGGATCTTCCCCCTTCCTGTTCTTGTGAATACTCTACTCAGATCTTCTCTAGTCTGTCAGCTCCTGTGCCCAGCATTTGTCTCCTCACTGCCTGCAGCTTTCAGCCCTGAATCTGTGCTGAATCTTATTTGAAAGAATCCAGGGAGAGAGCAGCAGCAGCCGACAGTGCAGGGGGTGTGACCAGCACAATGGCAGCTCGTGTACAGACTCGTATCTCTCACCCTTGTGCACGAAGCATCAGCAGAGCAGAGAGAGAAGCTGACATTACAGGTCATGTGACCCTCAGTGAAATCTGAGAAAGGAGCAACTGCAGATAAAGTGCATTGAAAAAAACATTATGTTTGCCTAGTTAGACACATAAAAAGAACAAAAACTTGGACAACCCCTTTAAGCATGTGATCTTCTGATCGCTTGTCCCATAGACTAACAGGGATGGTCCTATCTCAGACGTTTATGGTATATCAATAGGACCTCCTCTAGAACCTTCTTCTATCTCAAGAACCGCGTTTATGCAACTGCTTCCCTAGTCACTGCCATTGGACTTTCAAAAATAGCCCAATTAGTTTTTGGCAGTTTTCGATAGTCACAAAATAGGTGGCCCCATATGCTCTTCTTGGGATAGGATTGGGTTCCAGTGCTGGGACCTGCACCTATCAGACATTTATGGTATATCTCCTTCAATTGGGTGCTTTATAGCATTGTTATGTGAGCACTGTAGTCGATATTATAATTTTATTATTAGTCTTTTACTTTTCTTTTTAATAAAACAGTTTGGGTTATACATTTTAGGGCATGTCTATACTCTCTGTTCCACGTTTGCCTGTTTCTCATGACTTTTTCTTGCGTTTCTTCTGGTTCCTCAGGTTTCTTCCCTCCCACATTCGGAGAACTCACTCGGATTAGCCAGCTGCCTATGAAATATTTGTCTTGTGCATAAGCCAGGGACAGGAAAATTAGATTGTGAGCCCCACTGGGTAAAGGGACTGACATGAGTAAATACATCCATTTATATAATTAACAGGACATAAAATAAATTCTGACTGCTGTAAATGCATGTCAACGAACATAAAGTCTAGCGATCAATCTAATCCACGTCAACCCAGCCTCCAGATGAATGGCTGCCTCTTGATATCTAGGACAGGGCTTTGTGCTGCTGGATGATGCCGGGCTAGGACTGTGCCATTTGGTGGCTGAAAAAGTCAAATATCCCAATGCTCTGAGGTATCGGCTGGCATCATAACTCTACACCATCTGCTCCTCTGCCAGTAGCAATTTTCCAAATGAGAATTCTGCAACTGAAACCTTCATCCTCAGCCAGGGGAAGCCGCGGCTGCCGCACATTTCCTTGTAGGCAAAGTGAAGTCCTAGGAGGCACCAATTCCAATGAATGGGTCAGCCATGGTCTGAGCTCTCCTCCTGAAGGTATATGTATGATGAGACATAGGCATAGGGGTTTTCTTAACTGTAGAACCCTTTTATTGGAAATTTATAGAATTTATTGAATTTTATTGGAAAAATAGTATTTTTTAAAAAAACAATACGTTAATATGAAGATAGAATTATGAGACCATAGGTATCTGGGTAGGATTTTAAATATTTTATCCATTGTCCTCTTCAAAAATCAATGTGGTATATACATGTAAGCTTCCTGCTTAGTGCAGTATACAAATTCTATCTGCCTGAAGCCACCTCTAGGAGGAGCTCCGGAGCTTAATGCATGCTGTCTTGTTACTGAGTTCAATATATAAACATTGTGCAGCAAGCACCAGAGATCCCCCTAGTGGTGGGTCCAGCCAGCCAAAATATTATAATTTAAAGGGATTATACCACAATTAAAGTGAAAAAATGAAAATCAGACATCATAGAGTACATGACAATCTCTTTCTAACAAAGCTAGAACCAGCCCTGTACCTCACATGGGTCCAGAGATCTCCACATTCATTGCTTCATTTGCTCTGCTATAGTTTCTTCAGACTGGCAGCTCAGGGGCATGTCTTTTCTCACAGGGCATGTCCTTTCTGTTGCAGCTCTCTCCCTATCACAGCACAGGGCACCTGTCCTTTCTTGCTTTGCTCTCTCCCTGTAACAGCTTAGGGGGCGTGGCATTTTTGTTGTATCGCTCTTCCTATCACAGCTCAGGTGACATATTCCTTCTCCTGTGACTCTCTCACTATCACAGCTCAAGAGGTGTGTCTTTCTGCTGCTCCTCTCTCCCTATCAAAGCTCAAGGAGGTGTCCTCTCTGCTGCAGCTCTCTTCGTATCACAGCTCATGGGCTGTGTCCTCTCTGCTGCAGCTCTCTCCCTATCACAACTCAGGGGAGTGTCTTTTCTGCTGTGTCTCTCTCCCTATCACAGCTCAGGGGTGTGTCCTCTCTGCTGAAACTCTCTTCCTATCACAGCTCATGAGCTGTGTCCTCTCTGCAGCAGCGCTCTCCCTATCACAGCTCAGGCAGTGTGTCCTCTTTGCTGCAGCTCTCCCTATGACAGCTCAGGGTGTATGTCCTCTCTGCAGCAGCACCCTCCCTATCACAGCTCAGGCAGTGTGTCCTCTCTGCTGCAGTTCTCCCTATCACAGCTCAGGGTGTATGTCCTCTCTGCAGGAACACTCTCGCTATCACAGCTCAGGCAGTGTGTCCTCTCTTTTGCAGCTCTTCCTATCACAGCTCAGGGGGCATATCTATCTGCTGCATCTCTCTCTCTCTCTCTCTCTTGCTGTAACTATCACAGCTTCTCACAGTAGCTGTCGGCAGTTAAAGGGTGGAACTGGGCATGTGCGTCCACATCAGCAATGTTACTGAGGTGGACAGAGAAATAAGCAAAAGAACAAACAGCAGGTGGCGCTATTAAGATACATTTTATTGAATAATTCTGTGGCTATACCAAATGTTTAATTACATGCAATTAAAAAAGTATTACAATGTAGAAAATATTTTTTTTTCTGGGACAACCCCTTTAACTATTTATGCAGGGGGTTCGGAGCTTTGTATCAGAAGAATGGAGCTGCAATGGGTATAAAAGACATTAAGGAATTAATCAGTGGATAATGTCATTTTAAAGACGTAGTTATGAGTCCGTATTATGCTCAATGTAAGAGGAATAAATGGCGGAAACCTGTTCTTCATTAATATGAAATGAATAATTTCCGTGATGAGGGTTTCATTTGCTTCCCGTGTAGCTGCAGCCACATTTACCTGAGGGTATGGATAGGGTTTCAGTAATACAAACGCAATCAGTTCCTGCCACAGCTCACAGCGCAGCGTAAAGCGCCCGAGGCACAGGACGCACATCTGACTGGTACCCAAGAGAGAGGCGGACAAGATACACGAGCTGTGCGGCGCTTCAAGTAAACATTTCATCTTCCGGCAGGCTGTTCCTGAACCTCTGGGCTGGATTTACAGAAGGTAATTCCTACTTAAAAGGGATTTCCACCTTAAAAATGTTAGAAGTGCGACATTAAAGGGGTTGTTTGAGTTGATTTAAAAAAGGTTCAAAGGCTGCAAAGCTGTTAAAATTAAAACAAAATATGTTATTTTCACTGGTTTAGATCCCCTCCATTTCAGAGCTACCGTTCCAATCATTCCTGTCGCTGCAGGGCTCACATTCCTGACTACAGCCATGACATCCCCAACTACAGCACTGACATCCCCGACTACAGCAGTGACATCCCCGACTACAGCCGCGACATCCCCAACTACAGCAGTGACATCCCCGACTACAGCCATGACATCCCCAACTACAGCCCTGACATCCCCGACTACAGTAGTGACATCCCCGACTACAGTAGTGACATCCCCAACTACAGCCGCGACATCCCCGACTACAGCAGTGACATCCCGAATACAGCTGTGACATCACCGACTACAGCCGTGACATCCTCGACTACATCCGTGACATCCTCGACTACATCCGTGACATCCTCGACTACAGCCGTGACATCCACGACTACAGCAGTGACATCCTCGACTACAGCTGTGACATCCTCGACTACAGCCGTGACATCCTCGACTACAGCCGTGACATCCACGACTACAGTAGTGACATCTCCGACTACAGCAGTGACATCCCCGACTACAGCAGTGACATCCCCGACTACAGCCCTGGCTGCAGCAAGATGTGGCACAAGATTGGTAAAGCCACTGGTAGGCTGCAGGGGTCAAATGCGACATATGGCGGACATCACCGTTCCTTCATTTTAACAAAACCCGCCCAGAAGGATCGGAGTGGTGGTGCTGGATTGGAGGGGGGTTGTACAAGTGATTGTAACAAATTTTCCATTGCACTTTCTAACTGACATCTTATTAAATATGCCCTGATTCACCAATACTAGTCCTTAGACATGTGGTACAGGATGTTCTGTAGTTTCCTCGTGACCGCGGTTGACCTTGCCCTTCCGTTTGTGTAAGTCCCCAATCACATTGGCCAAAATGACTTTGATCAGAGTAAGGTTGCCAACTCCTTGTGGTCACGTGATTGCTGAAGTCCCAACATGAATGGGAGGGGGAAGAAAGGTGAGGGCCTCGTTTTAGAGCCAGGTACAAGTCCCAGCCCCTTGTAGTCATCACCGGCTTTGGGAGATTATTTAGGAAGAAATATGGCAAGACTAAAGAGGTGGGTGGAAACAGGAAACAGTGCCTAGACAAAGGAGGATACTGGGATTTGTAGTCTTTCGACACATGCTAAAAGACTAAATCACACCTCAAATATGAAAGTAGAATAGTAGAATCGGTTTCTGAAATTGGTTCGGAAAGAAGTGAAATAATCCACTTTTTTACACTGAATAATAATGACTGGGTCAAGAAAAATTAAAGGGAATTTGTCCATAGGATGGGAACATTTACAGTTATTACATATTTAGGTGCCCTTGATGTGCAATGGTGCTCAGTCAACAGCTTTAAAAAGTACTGATCAAGAAGCCTGAAAGTAATTTGTCATACATGCCCCTCCCCTGGGGAGCCTAGCCCTACAGACATGGCTCTTCAATTCCTTTTTTGGCCCCCTAAGGCTACTTTCACATTAGCGTTTCTCTTTTGCGGTATTGAGATTCGATATAGGGTGGAGAAAAATGCTTCAGTTTTGTCCCCATTAGGTTGTATTATCAGTAACGGAAGCATTTTTGCTGAACCCTGCTGGATCCAGCAAAAACGCTAGTGTGAAAGTAGCCTAATTGGCACTTCAGGTATTTATTATATGAAGTGTCCATCGAGTTTGATCAGATGTCATAGATATGCCTATATGAAGCCTGTGCTAATGACAGGTCCCTTTTAAATGTCTCTCGTTGTATATCTCATTCTGTTCCCTGATGTCATCCTTAGCATTGTCCTGGAAAAAGTACCCTACTGAGGAATGTTTTTGAAGGCCGTTATGCTGAGAAGTACAGATCAACAGAGGCAAAATACCTGTCCTTAAAAAGTACTGATCAGGAAGCTTGAAAGTAATTTGTCATGTATGCCCCTCCCCTGAGGAGCTTAGTGTGGCACTCCCCTGCAGACCCTGCTCCTCAGTTCCTTTTTTTGGCTCCTTATCAGTACTTCAGATGGGCATTTATTATATGCTACTTCAAGTTTGATAAGACATCATAGAGATACCTAGAAGAAGCCTGTGGTAGTGACAGGTCCCCTTTAAATGTCTCTGGTTATGTATCTCATTCTGTTCCCTGATGTCACCCTTAGCGTTGTCCTGGAAAAAGTACCCTGCTAAGGAATGTTTTTGAAGGCCGTCATATGCTGAGAAGTACAGATCAAGAGAGGCAAATGGAAACTGGCCTTATAGCTTTAAATACTAAAAAGATAACATTTTGGCACAGTCAAATTTAAAAAGTCACCTTTTCATAAGCTGCTGGATCTGAAATGTTCATTGAGGGTGACAGGAGCGCCTCTAAGGTATAACATGACCTAATATTTTCTCTTAATTTACATATGGTTTTATTCCTGTCCTTGGAGGTTCTATAGGTCAGGGACTCCTGGTGGGAAAATGCCAATGGCCATGTCCATTACGTCCTACGGTGCCAAGACGCACCGAATGATCGAAGACAAAGGGTCAAACCGTTCTACAGAAAGAATAAGGAATCACGGGGTGAGAAACGCAGCACCATGGAAGGAGCGAGAGCAATGCACAGTAAACAAGGATGGCAGGGATGGTTATGTCGACACACTGAGTTACCTACAATTTTCGAAATCATTTTCTTTCCATAAAGAAAGGATAGAGCAGCGCGCCTCCAATATAACACAGTTAATAAAGTTATTATTCAAAGATGACACGTCTGCAGGCGACTTGATTTATTTGTTGTCCTCTGTAATTTGACACACTTCCTTGGATATTCTCCCGTTGCAAAACCTTTTTTTTTTCTTTTTGACGACAGGGAAGAGTGTGCTCAGAATGGTGTTAAATTAATAGATAAGAAAAGGTAATATTTATTATTCCTATGGAGGTGCCCCCTCCTCTCTGACGAGGCGCCCTGAATACTTATATTTTACATGGGAACACGTAGACAGTAAAAAACATTGTAGAAAGTAAGAAGAAAACAAGATGTAGCACAGACTCCACAGGCCTTGCAGTTACTTTTTTTTTTTATTAAGAAGTAAAATGAACAAAATTCAGGGGCATAGCTATAGAGCCCAGGAGCCTGAGGGGGCCTAAAGACCCTTGTGCCGCATAAGAAGACACCAGTATTATAGAAAGTGCTTGATGGTCAAGTTACACCTTTGGCTGGGGGGAAAGGGTCAGGTCAACAATTTGGCATGTTTTTTTTTTGTCATGGTTGCCTTTTCAATGTTTGTCTCAGGCAGCACGAAGGCTATGAGCTTCCTTCCCTGCCCCGGGCCACAAAGCACTGAGGGAAGGGAGGCCCAAGGTGAACTATTGCACCAGGGTCCATGAGCCTTTGGCTACGTGCTTGATGAAATCCACCAGAATTCCAATCCCACCAAAGCAGTGACGTACATAACACATAGACAGACCATACAACTGCTCAGTCTTTGCTGTTAGGTGGTCATAGTTTTCAGGACATCCTTCTCTATTGTAAACGAGAGGCCAAAGAGTCATGAAAAGGTTGTAGAACAGGGAACAAGCCTCAGGTTCTTTGTATTGGGTGGCAAAAGCCAGCATTATTTTGGGGCCCATATAATGACAGGAAAGTAATGAAAAAAAAAAACAAATTCTACAGCATCAGTACCATAAATGATGTCCAATGGGACCTATCTAATGATGTCCAACGGGACCTATCTAATGATGTCCAATGGACCCTATCTACTGTATACACAGTGCCGCTTGTCCTCTATACAGTGGGGTTAAACAAGCAATGACCTCCCACTTCTTACTAAAGGCGCATTTACACACGTCGACTCTTAGGCAATTATTGGGAAGGAAGTGTTCCTTATTGGTGGAGGTAAGAGCTCATCAGTAACTCCTTGCTCATCGTTGGAGGTAAGAGCTCATCAGTAACTTCTTGCTCATCGGTGGAGGTAAGAGCTCATCGGTAACTCCTCGCTCATTGGTGGAGGTAAGAGCTCATCAGTAACTCCTTGCTCATCGGTGGAGGTAAGAGCTCATCAGTAACTCCTTGCTCATCGTTGGAGGTAAGAGCTCATCAGTAACTTCTTGCTCATCGGTGGAGGTAAGAGCTCATCGGTAACTCCTTGCTCATCGGTGGAGGTAAGAGCTCATCAGTAACTCCTTGCTCATCGGTGGAGGTAAGAGCTCATCAGTAACTCCTTGCTCATCGGTGGAGGTAAGAGCTCATCGGTAACTCCTTGCTCATCGGTGGAGGTAAGAGCTCATTGGTAACTCATTGCTCATCGGTTGAGGTAAGAGCTGCAAGCTTACATGCAACTATCACCTCCACTATATTAGCGGATTTACACAGGACAATTGTCAAGACAATTATCGGGAAGGAACGTTAGGAACGCTCATTCCCAATAACCTGTCTAAATGGTAAAGATCACCTGATGAACAAGCGAAGTGCTGGGCAGACACCTAAATCATTGTGAAACAATTGATTTGTATGAGAAGGAATCCCTCATCCTCATACAGTGGAGGCGATCTCTACATGTAAACACAGCTCTTTATGGCCACTGACGAGCAGGCAGTTATTGGGAAAGAACAATTTCCTCCTGATAATTGCTTACTGAGTCGGGTCACTGTATATGCGCCTACAGGCGACGAGCAATGTCTACTGTGATCGCTTGGGACAGATTAATTGTTTCTGGCCAGCAGATCAATGTTTACACATCACAATCGATGATTTACACGTAGGTGTCCACATCAATGAGTATTTCACCTGCTGAATGAACATTCTGCTCGTTCATCGGGTGACCTGTGGCATCTTTACACAAGCTGATTATTGCACATTAGTACTAACATTCATTTCCCAATAATTGGCCCAAAAATTGCCCTGTGTAAATCTGCCATAACAGTCTCTATCCAGAGATGGAGGACTAATGCAGCAATCAGAAAACAGAGAATTTTTGTACTGTATTCAGTTATTTGCCTCGGAAGTGGACTCCTCTCTTCGAAGTGCTCCACTTAGAAAACCGTATGTTTGGTCAATCGATTCCTGTCATTACAGCCTTATCTGAACACATACCTATAAGGGTATCTCTCACATTGAACCCTTGCAGTGGAAAGAGTTTAAAATACCTTAAAGAAATCTATTGTCTTCTTCTATTAGAAAGCCGTTGTCCAATCCTCAGGCTACTAGGCCATCATACCTGCTCATCAGGGGCCTATCTGTTGCACAGTGGATAGAGCTGGTTACGGCAGCACTGCTCCCTTGAAGTGAATAGTGACCGGCTCTATCCACTATACTGTGTGGTCCAGCCACTCTGAAACATTTAATCGGAAGGGATATGGGGATCAGACCATTTATAGTAAAGGAGTAAAGAAATCTTGAAACCAAATAAATACAGGCTATGGACTCATTTTTCGAAGACTATTTTGGTAGAGTGCCATTACCCAGTTTAAGCTTCTACCAAAAATATGTCTTCTGGACTACAAACCATCTCTACTCCATAAAGGACATAACAAATGTCTGTTCAACCTCAAGGAACCAATATAATTTGTTTACAACACTACAGTGTAAAATTGGCCACACACTTAAGATAGCTGTCATCTCAATGGTTGGCTGTTCATCCACACACCCATATGTACATGCACACATTGCTTGGTAGAGAGGGCATGTTCATGAGAAGAAGAGTATAAGTGCAGCTCATCAGCCCGCAGGGGAGGCATGGTGACTGTAAACTTTAGAGAATGGGGGTGGCAATGAGAGTGGTTGTAGTCCCCCATAGTAGGAAGTTCTCTCTGGGCTGTGTGTGCGGTGAGTGGCGGGCTCACCCTTTCTTCCCTCAGAGAACACCCTGGGCTTTTGTTGGCTTGGCTCCTGCCTGGTGGTGGCTGGGGTGCCGTTGATGTTAGGTGCATGAGAAGCAGGGTGCAAGGCAGGAGAGCATTTTCTAGATGCAGGGTACTGTCCTGGATCGGATGACCAATCCATCCAGGGCACCAGAAGCAATTAACTCTTTCCACATTGTAATGTCCCACGTGACCAACTCCCTCAGAGGTCAATGTCTACGTATACCCCTCGTTCTTCACAATACCTCTGATGGTGAGGATTGACTTTTCCCCAGGGGTGTACCAGGTGGTATTTCCGAAGGGGGTTGGGACACAAGGGAATCGGGACCTGGTTGTGGAGCCACTGGACTGACCACCAGGTGGTACGACACACACAGAGGGCACTGAGAGGCCAGAGACATAACAGACAGGAGGGTAGTCTGGGTACGAAGGCCAAGGTCAAAGCAGGCAGCAATGAGGCAAAGTCCGTAAACACTGCATGAGGTCTGGGGCAGGCAGCAAACAGGCAGAGTCCGTGAACATGATATGAGGTCAGGGCCAGGCGGTAATCAGAGAAAGTCCTTTTTTAATTAATAAGAGAGGTCCGGTACACAGTAAAGCAGAATAACACTAAACACCTTAGCTAAATATGGCTAGACAAGTTAGTGACTAAGTTGCTCAGGCGCCTTCCTATAGAAGGAGGCACTTTTAAATACATCCTGAAGACCAGCCATAGGCTGGGGAAGATAGAGGGCCTGCGCGTGCCACCTCACATAAGGAGGAGAGGTACACACGCATGCACCCTATATAGACAGAAGGAAATATGAGCTCAAGTGTAAGCTTTGCTCAGAGCCAGGTAGAGAATGCTGGAACCAGGAACCGCTGCAAGCCAGGAGTGACCCTGCTGCGCCCGTGCTGTCAAGGAGGGGGGAAGCGCAGGCACAGGGCGCAGACCACAGCTTAAGAATTCAGTAGAAGTCAGTACAGCAGGCAGGAGTGAGTAAGCCCGGCTCCCATCCCATGCATGTGGGAACTCAATCACAGGCATGGGGTGCTGGGTTAACACACAAGCAGTAAAGTCTATTACCATAAATGTGCATGTACCTTACTATCTAGGTCTAGACAACCTTAAAATGATTCTCAAGCTTCTTTAATTGTGCAATGCTTTTTTTTTCTTTTGTTCTGAGATAATCCTTAGTAAAGTTGCTTTTTGGCAGTTTTTCCACTCTCAGGAATTTTGTTTTCCTGGATGAGGCTTCTCTTTAAGCCTAGTTTTCAGAAACACTCAAAAGCAGGTCTTGTGTCTAGTTTTGATGGCTAGTGACTCTCTATTCTGACAAGCCAAGGGTCTGGACCAACCAGTCTCCCGGCAATCATCTAAAGTCTGTCAGTTTTAGCTATTTCCTTCCCATATGTAACCTTTTGGGATGTACAGTGCACAAATCAGCGTCACAGTAAACATTTTGTAGTGAACCTGAGTATAAACCTTTTAAAAGTGAAGGACAGCATTAACCCTTTAGCAGTGAACCACCAAGTCACTGCATAATGCTGTCTGAAACCTCTGGTGGCATATCTCCTGTAGGAACAAAGAACTTGGAATGATGAAACCTAACATACCTTTTTTTTGCCTCCAAATTTGCCATTAGAGAAGGCCATAAAAATTTGACAGTCATCCGGTTCTTACAAAATCAACATTCGACTTTCATCATGTTCACTGCGTCAGCATCTTAACAACTGGCAACAAATTTATTTTGCATAGAACTTTAATACTTATCAAGGATAAACTCAAAAACCTATATCCATCAAGTTTTCTTTTTGGTGAATATAGTTTTTTCTTGGCTCTATTATCTACTGAATGTCTGTGTCTTCTTTATTTTTAGGTTTCCTTGAACCTATTCAAGGGCTCTCGAGAAGATAGCAGCAGCCAGAGCAATCACTTTTATAGTAGAAATGGCAAGCTGATTTCTTGTAGGCAAAGCAGTCAACAAGTTGTAGCCTGAATATAGAATCATAAGGTGTCTTATATTAGACTAAGCCTCTTTGGGGTAGGAATGGGAGTAGGGGTCCCTCAAGAACTGAAACATGTTTTAGGATTTCCGCCATAGTAGTAAATGGTGGGAATATATTTGTGCTGTCTCCTAGCAAGAACTCCAGGGCTGTGGAGTCGGTAAGCCAGAGCCCCGACTCCGACTCCTCAATATTCCCTGACTCCGACTCCCGACTCCGACTCCCAATTCGACTCCGACTCCCGCATACATGGCGCATGTTTAAGTGGTAACTTTAAACAAACTTTGCATAAATCAATAGTACAGATATGTCATGACAAAAAGAGTTTGTAATCTATGTTTTACTAGATATCTTTACTCTGAACTTTCAGTATCAGGCTTTTCTCTGGGTACAGCTCACTAAGGGCCTGATGTATGAAAACTGTCTAGGTCTAAGACTTTCTTTGTTGCCCATAGCAACCAATCAGAGCTCTCCTTTCATTTGTCCAGATCACTATATGTATGAAATGAAAGGGGAGCTGTAATTGGTTTCTATGGGCAACAAAGAAACTTCTACACCTAGACAGTTCTCATACATAAGGCCCTAGGTGTTTTACATCAGCAGCATATAGAAGCCATGAGAGCACCTAACCTCTCCAAACATGAGCTCAGAGGAAAAGCAAACTAAAACATAAAGCGGGCAGAGAGAAGATGCACTGGACAATTGATTTATGCACAGTTTATTGAAAGTTTAGTTATACTAAGAAGTACTTGCCTTAAAGGGGTTTTCTCAGCACACTGATTCACTGGATGACAGGCAGTTTGCACTTACTATGTCTCCTCAGGCTGTGGGTGGGTCTTTAGCAGTTATTAGCATATAGTAACTTACTTTGACAGAGCAGGAGATTGTGATCGCTAACACAATTACAGGTAAAGCCATCCTTCTCAGTCCTCAACACATTTTGCTTACTGAGGTCACTCCTGCTCTCAGCCAATCAGATAACAGTCTTTCTGGTCTTCAGGTTACCATAGAAACCAGTGTACAGTGAGAGACCTGCTGAACTGTCTATAGTTCATGACTAAAGTAAAATCTACTGACCACTGTATTTAGAAAATGTCTTCTTTTATCTGTCCTTTATGATGAAAGCTAATCTTTGTAACTAGTGAGAAAACCCCTTTAATCCTGTTTTCTCTAGCAGATCTGAGATGAGTGCAGCCATTCCTTCCCAGTGCCTTTTTCCTTTGATCTGTAGCAGAGGAGTTTCACTTCTGAGCATCTACATGAAGGGAAGCACACTGTCATCTCAACTGAAAGCCTAGATCCTTAGTTCAGGAATAGGACAGACATTTATAGGACATTTCATCATGTTCCCAAATTCTTATGAAAATATATTCAGCACATACTGCACTGAACTAAATGTACCAAGTCATAGTCGGTCCATTTTATACCGACTCCAACTCCGACTCCACCAAAATGGTCACCGACTCCATGACTCCGACTCCACAGCCCTGCAGGTAAATGTTGGTGACAACCTGAGGTCTCCTTAGATATGTGTGACTGATGTTGAGCAATCATCTCAGGTGATCGATGCTAGGCCACCATCATTTTCTCCCCTCGACCTTGAAGATAGTTGCCCATGAGTGGATAAGTGAAAAAGATAAAATAACACCACAAGGATTTTAGTTTTAGTATAAAGGGGGTGCCCACAGAAGAAAGCATTGATGTGGGTGGAAGGAAAATGCTTAACTCTTCGAAGGACTCTTTCACTCGGCACACGTGAAGCCGAGGCCTCTGTTGCTCAATATAATGGACATGTAATGGGTGTATTATTCTAAAGAAAGCTTTTACATTTTTTTTAATGAAGACATCATTAGTGTCTGATTTTGGTGCAATTACAGGAAGCTTTTAATGCCTCGCTCCAACATATTGGTGAAATTGGCAATCAGCAGAGTTTTGTATCAGATCATTAAAAGGCGAACGAAATGCAGAGCGACCGTGACTTAAAAGCTTAATGTCCAACTGGTTGCTATGGATTTTATCACATGTCTGCTTATTCCAGGCCCTTATTAAATAAGGCTTTCTGGTGTTTTTATAGAAGGAAAACAATTAACAATTCAGCAAAATTGAGGGAATTGTTGCCTTCTGGTCCTTTTAATCTAAACTTTGCAGCTAAGACTGGAAAGTATTTACTTGCAAATCCCCTTAACCAAGGATAAAGAATACCTGGGTGTTAAAGATTAACCCCGAGGAGTAGTGTATAGTTTCACAGCCGTAAAGAGGTACATTTTTTTCTCATTGCAATTACCATTAATTACCTATAATTACATGAACTAAATGTAGGGCAACGACAAATTGAAAAATTAGGCAACCCGTGACTACATCCTATAAAATTTTGGTCGTTGCAAGTATAGATGAGCGTTTCAATCACAAGGGCTTGGCAACCAGAGTCTCATAGGCTCCATGTGAAATTGAAGGCATATGGGGGTACAGTACAGTATGGCCTCATGCACTTTTATACGGGGGTGTAATACAGAAGATCTGTCCACTTAAGATCTGACCTATCTGAGGGCTGAAGGTTAGATCTACAGGTCTTATAGTACCAGTAGCCAAAAACTCAACAAAAAATATTTGCCTTTGACTATTAAGGGTGTTGAAATCATACATCTGACACATAGCTTATGAGTCTGGTGCATTCATGGGGGTAATGTTCTTCTCTGCTTCTCCTAACCTCACCAGGTCTTTGACGATTGGCAGACTACCGTGTTTGCATCACCCTGAAGGGCCAGGGAGTGTCAGAGGAGTGTTAGCCTCATGAATACATGAACTATGAGCCTGAAATACATGGTAACTATGCAGGACACTATGAATAAAACCTAGATCCAAGGCGCTAATCACTTGGCACCTGGCTTGTAGTTACGTATAGGGGGTATAGAGGCAACGCTTGCACTAAAGTCCTGGTGCCTAAAGAGACCAACAAGATTGTTAAATGAGTTGTACCACTATAGCAAATTATCATCTATCCACAGGATATGTGATGTCACTGATCAGTGGTGGTCCAACCAATGGGATTCCAATGATTATGAGAATAGGGTCCTCAAATAAATGGAGAGGTGGTCATGCACTCCAGCTAATGCTCCATTAATTGGACTACAGGACTAGGCAATCCCCAACAGTTGCAAGGCAGTCAATCCATTCAGTTGTGGAACCCTCGTAATTGCTGAGGTTCGCAGTGATCAGACCCTCACCGATCGGATACTCATCACCTATCCTGTAGATCAGTGATAGGTTGTTATGGCAAGACCACCCCGTTACATAGACTAGAGTCACATAAAAGTCACATAAGAAGACATCAGTATGACAAATGGCGCATGGCAGGTGTGGAACCTGTACCTGACCTGATTATAGCCAGCGAGAAAGATCCTAAAACGTGACAACTGAAGCCTGGATCTAACATGGTCAATTATTAGTAGTCAAGTCTCAAACAATTTCTCTGAGGCCTTGAGGGTCTTAACAAATATGAATGTGGTGACCTGCCACAAAGCATCATGGTCCAGAATTTTTGTGCCATTCAATATGTATTTACAAATAATTTTTAGTTCCTTTTTTTGTAGGATCCATTTATCTTCCAACTTTCGGCCCTTTTGCTTGCTGCCACCATATAGTCCCATGCGTCCATCTAGGACTGGTTGAACCACCTGTGCCATATGTCAGAGTCGACACCGAATCCTACACAGATGACTTTCAGGCAGCATCTGGCTCCCCCTCCCGCCACCATCTTTTGGTTTCTAAACAGCCCTGAGGTTCTCGAGGCTATACAGAGGCAGATTAAGCTGCTAATGTCCTGAATCTCGGAGCTTCCTCTTCCAGCCAAACAGCTCTGGCCATGAATACGGCTCACAAAGAGATACTATCAGTTAAGTATTGCAGGGCTTATAGGAAACCCACAGAGATGTTTTAATGAAGTGATTTATTTCCTGTCATTTGTAAAACACTCCCATACAAATCAACACCAGCGAGGCATGCGAGCGGCCACTATATTCTTCTCCAGCCTGGCGTCCCTTCCTATTCATTCTGTTATCGTTTTCGAAAGGAGAAGGAAAAAATGATAGAAAACGAGACGCTGTGACGGGATTTGGAGTTGGGTTTATTAATGTTACATGTACAGCTCAGGATGCCGTCCTGGATTTTATTAATTACATTTTTTGAGTTTGGTTTGGGTTACAAGCGCAATGGTTATTATGGCTATTATTTAGCTTTAGAGAAGTTGACTTAACGGTGGCCTGGAGGTTCTCAAGACTGTCTCTGTGCTCTTGGCTTGGAGGGTCTCAAGACTGTCTCTGTACTGCTGCCCCAGGTTTTAAGCTCCAAATATCATCTTGAATAATGGCGATTTCCTCATTCTAGATTCACTCTGGTACCCCTCCACTTTAAAGTAATACATACCAATCCCTGGGCTTGGTAGTTCAACAGCCCAGTCATTACCCTGCCCTACCACAGCTTCTGCTGGGTCAAGCTTTTCTCTCTTCCACAATGTAAAGTGATAATAAAAAAGATATAGAAGAAACAGTAAATCCACTCTGGACGCTATTTCTGATGACGGTATCACAAGTTCATTTGAAAATAATGTGTAATGCGTTTCGGAGAAGAACCCGATACATCCTCAGGCACAAAAGTGGCTATTACCAGTTACCACTGGCAGCAGTGGTAACCTGCTCTCCTTGCGTCACGTGACCTATTGACATGATCAGAGAAGAGCAGGTCACTGATATGGCCATTGACTTCATGCAGCGATATCAAAGCAGATGTTGACAATGGGGAGCCAGAGCAAAGCAGTCAGGGGGTGAAGGAGCTGGGACCCAGTACTGGAGAGTAGGTAAGTGTGCCTAACTTTGCAGGTCTGACCAAGAGATGGGGTTTGCAAACCCCTCCTCTCCAATGGTGGATAACCCTTTTAACTCTTGCTAATGTGCCATTGTCCCCTGCCTTTAAGTCCAGAACCAGGCACAAATCCCCATTCTTCTTGTAAAGACTATTGATTTCAGTGGTCACTATGTCATAATACTTAATTATTACTATTAGCTTCATTGCAGGGAAAATAAAGGGATTTTTCGTAATGTGACCCATAGGACGATCAGCTGATTGCCATGGGTCCCGCTCCTGGCACCATCGACAAACAGATGCTTTTTTCCAATGAAACCATAAATGCCCGTCTATGTAATACAAGGATGGAAGAAGTTGGTCAAAAAGGGAAATATTCGTATGCAGAGGATGTCTATTCTGGCTCATAGGGAGGTGATCCAATAGACAGCAACCCTCCATTATGTCTATATGCCTTAGCAGAACGTATGGACAGCTCTTCATCAGGCGCCCCGTTGAATACTTGCTACTGGTCTTCCTCACAGAAGATTACCGGGGCTCCCAATATCTGGCCACATTGTAATCATATTACTGAGGAAAAAAAGTGATTAGCTAAAGAAAGTAACCCCTTTAAAGAGTGTTTTTCATCTGTCCTATCATAACCCTTCTAAATATGGATGACGATATAACCAAGCAGGCCATCGGTGCTTGGAGTTCATATGTGTTAATGCACCCCTCCAGTCCTTTCAGCTACATTTAGTCCATGTCTGCTCACCAGGGTGGATTAATCTCATGCACAATGGAGAACCATCATATAAACAATTTGTTCTAAGTGCTCCCTTGCCTCAGTGAATTTATGAGTGCGGCTCTGATGTAGTCTAAAGATCAGCGAGGACCATATTGTGAACACAACGCTCCCCTCTTCAATATGGTAATGCACATCTAATGTGGCATTAACTTCCATTCGAGTCCATTCACAACAGTTAAAACATGCAGTTGGGAGATGAAAGCCACTTAGCTGACAGAACACACGGCATGTTAACGGGTGCCAAGTCTTAGCTCTGGATCTTGTTTCATTATTGGGTTTACCACTCTACGAACAGAGTGCTTATCTCATGTAGCGGAAATACTACACTTTAAAAAGCTGTCTGCCAAAGAGGAATTCCTCCCGAATTCCCCCATACACAAACACGCTGATTGAGGAGAAAGGAGGAAGCTATTGTCAGACACCTCTGAAGATGTCTTATCTTCTCTGAGACCAAAAGGATTGGGCAGGTTTGTCCAGTCTTTTATTCCTGTGATGTCTGCCATTGAGGAAAATGAGGAATTCACCATATTTGTAAGCTGGTCCCAGGTTGGCCTTTGGTCTTTTGGTCTCCAGACCAATATGACCACTAAAAAGTAACAAATAGGTACATACAATCGTAGGTGGACATCAATTATCAAAATGTAGACTATGGGTGTCTTTGGAAAAGCGTTGGTGCACCATATCTACAGTTAGCTCTACCAAGAGAGAATTGTATATATCTACATAGGTGTCCAGTCCACCATTATCTTTCAACAATTTTTGTTAAGGACTCAAATTTCTCATGATACAAATTATATCCAATATCACAGCATGCTAGCAAAATCGTCAACAGGCTGCAATTCACATCACAACCACTGGATGACCAGATATGGACACATATAGCGCAAACAAGTCCATTATCATGTCAAGGCTCATCAAATGATCATCTTGGTCAGACCCCCATGACAGCTACTAATACTTAAGCATTTAAACCTAAGAGAATGGAGGGTGGGGAGGAAGTAAAAAATCTAAGGTGGATGTTACCACTATACGAATACCACTGGCACCATGAAGGTGCTGAACATTGTAACATTTTTAGGCCAACAGATGCTTTTTCTCATTTAACGTCCACTTTTTGAACATCCTGTACAACCAACTCACATGTAGACACAACGTCATTAGAGCCAGGTCAACAGAAACCAGCAGGGGACCAGGGCAGCATCAGCACCAGAGCAGCAGTGGAGCAGTAAAGAAGTGTTATAGAGATAATCAAACTGATTTGTTAGAATGGAAATTTGACTTTTTTTTTTTTTAAATTCTGATTAGGTAGAATCAAAATTTCTTCAGATCCTTTTAGGTAGAACTTTTCTAGAGCAAGTGAAAATGAGAGAGAGAAGATTTTCCAGGCATTTAAAGAACTTTCGATTCAGGTAGAATCGATTCGTACCCATATTGAATTTCTTGGCCAATTTGGACAAATTGGTCAGAAACAAAGTTGATTTTTTTATACCAACGTAAGGCCAACTTTCACACTAGCGGCAGCACGGATCCGGCGGGTAAAGGGTCCCGCCGGATCCATGCTGCCGCAGGTGCACATGTGGGTCCGGAACCGCGCTCCGGCCCCACACGTGTCAGACACAGTCTCAAAAGCCATACTTACTGGCTCCCGGTGTCCTGGTGGCTTCTGGTTGTCCGAGGCCTCAGTAGCTCCGGACAACACAGGAGGAGAAGGATGGCTCGCACAAAGAAAGGGAAGATTCCCCACAGCGCCCTCTGCTGGAGGGAGGAGGGAGCTGTGGGGAAAAGTGCAAGGTGACGTATCCGTCATGAACTCCATTGAAAGTCAATGGAGTACGGATCCGTTTACTATTGTGTCACACCAAACGGATCCGTCCCCATTGACTTGCATTGGAGGTCATTCTGGATCCGTCTTGGTGCGGATGCCCAGACCGGAGAGAAAACCGCAGCATGTTGCGGTTTTCTCTCTGGTCTGGAGACTGAAGAGAACTGAACAGAATGCATTTTGGAGCACTCAGTTCTCTTCAGTTCAGTTTTGTCCCCATTGACAATGAATAGGGACAAAACTGAAGCGATTTATTCCGGTATTGAGCCCCTATGACGGAGCTCAATACCGGAATTTGTAAATGCCAGTGTGAAAGTACCCTAAGCTGTATTGAGATTTTTAGATTTATCTCAACACCATGGTACAGTATATGCAACCATGAAAAAACCCTGAGTCATCTCATCGAGACCACATAGCTTTGAGGAGGCTGCATTTGCTCAATGACCCCCAAGTAGATTTTTATACCAAGAATGGTCTTCTTACAAAGTGAGGACCCTCTTCTGATATCAAGCAGCATAAAGATGGACATAAAAATTCAAGTACCCGAAGAACCATGCAACCAAACACCAGTCATAATAGAACTACTAAACAACCAACTATGAGAAACACCCTGACCACCTGGAAAACCCTCATGGTTCCACAAACGCCATGACTCCCAGGACACTTAGTTATAGTCATGATGGTTATTTACATCCCAGACAATCAGTTAATGACAGCTCCACATTCCAAGAGGCTTTCTGTTGCGTTCTAAACATATATGCAGCATGTTAACATATGAAAAGCTCATCATTTATACAGATGTTGCCTTCCATGACATTTTCGATGCTGGCTTTGACTTGTTTGCTCATCGCGCTTCATGTTGATTTCCATTTCCTCCTGACAAATTTGCATACACGCTCCGATCAACACTTTAGAAGTATTCTCAGGCACTGACTGCCAACAGCTTTTATCCTTGATACGCCGTGTCACCACCCGCTCTTCTCTGTGTATTTTACGTTCCATGTTTTTTCAGTCCTTTTTGAAATAAAGGTTATTTTGTTTCATGACATGACCTTGACGAAGCTTATCTCACAATGCATGTTGTATGTTCTTTGATGGAACAATTTTTCAAGGTTACTCATGAGATCATAATATATACAAACAGGCGGTGACAGTTCTGAAGATCAAAGATGGTTGTGTCTAAAAATATATAGAAGCAGTCTGTCCCCACATACCTGCGTATGAATCCATATGACTTTGTAGGTGTGCGCTTGGCATCTGAATATGACGCACTTTACCTAATCTCGATCAGTGGCCACCTTTCTTTTTTTGCAAATGATCCCCTTGGTGCCACAAGGGCATCACCTTTGCATCTCATTGCACACCTAAAGCTCCCCTCCCAGTGTCCCCTTGCTTTAAGTGAAAGGGACAGTCAGTGTCAACCTAATCACACCTGGCCTTTATCTTGTGGGATTGATGCATGTGCCTGAAGATTGCTGGACTGAATAAATCTGCACTCCGCATGCAACATTGATGACAGGTGCCAAATGAAAGCGTCACAGGGTAAAAGAGCGGAGCTTAAGGTGCAACAAGGTGTAGTAGCAAAGCCTTTGTTGCACCAAGCGGCTCATCTGCATAGAAAAGGTGACAATCTCGGCAATGAGGCCACCGATCAAGATGGAGCAAAGTGCGCTTGATTCAGATGCCAAAACTGTAACCAAAACTGCACAGAGAGTTGGTCAAGTATTGGATCAGATGTGGAAAGAAGAAAGTCGTAGACTTGTGGCTGATAATCAGTACGGAAGTCAACTTGGATCCGAAGCTCGATTCGCTCAACATTAGCTATCAGCATAGCTAACTACACAAATTCCCTGCAGCAGCCATACCTAGAGGGACCAAAATGATGTGCTGAAAGCCAACCTTAAAGTCCTCATTATGGCTAAGTTGTTATCAAACTGATAAGAATATGGCTTGATTGAGTGTTTATGAGGACAGGAGATTAGAGATGAGCCATCATCGGAATGGACTCTATAAACAGACTGAAATTTAACACCTATATCACAAAAAGTGCTGACATTTTTACAAAATACCATTTTAAAACCACACTGCATTGCTAGAATGGATCAGGTTTTGAAGGAATTCTCCCTGATAAAACCTCTCTGCCCGTGCAAATGTCACCGTAATGCAGGACAGGAGAGGTCCTCCAAAGCTAGAGACCCTCTTTAAAAGCGTTTTACTTGGAATTTCCCAGAAGGTTTTATGAAAATGGGTTTTCTAAACCAGGCAACCACTTTAAAGGGGTTCTCCAGGAATTAATAAAATGAAAATACTTAAATATTACTTTATTATAAATATATTCCCAAATACCTTTCATTAGCTATATTGTTTCGTTTTGTCTAGGAAGCAATGATTAGGAGAAACAAAATGGCCGCCGTCCTATTAGTACACACAAAACCTGTCCTAATCACACAGGAGGACAAGATACTTCACAACACTGAGGTAAAGAGCTGCCTCATCCTCCTCTCTTGCTTGTCAGGGTTTATGATCCTGAATACAGCTGATAAGATCTTCAGTTGAATCTCTGAAGAAAAGGAGCTCATTAGGAGACATAAAGTACAGAGAGGGTGGACAGGACAGACTGTGGTAATGGAGGCTTCATAAAGTGTACTTCATATCTCCTTAGGAACTCCATTCCTACAGAGATTCAGCTGAAGATCGTATCTTATTCAGGATCATAATCCCTGACAAGTAGAGAGGTGGATGAGGCAGCTCTTTACCTTAGTGTTCTGAAGTAACTTGTCCTCCTGTGTGATTAGGACAGGTTCTGTGTGTACTAATAGGACGGCAGCCATTTTGTTTCTCCTGATGATTGCTCCCCAGACAAAACAAACCATTATAACTAATGAAAGATATTTGGGAATATATTTATAATGAAGTATTATTTAAGTATTTTCATTTTCTTAATTTCTGGAGAACCCCTTTAAGAACCTGAACCACCTGCCATATATACCGTGCATTCAGAAAGACTTCAGACTCTTTCACTTTTTTACATTTTGCTACGTTGCAGCCTTGTACTAATATTAAAAAAAAAAAAAGGAAAATTAAGTTTTCTCCATCATTCTGCTCTCAGTACCCCATAATGAGAATGTTAAAACACAATGCTGAAAATCTTTGCTTATGTATTGAAAAAGAAAAACTAAAATCCTGCATTGACATAATTGATAATATATAAGATAATAAGATTTGGGGATTTTCTGCCATTCTTCTTTGCAGATCCTTTCAAGCTCTGTTAGGTTGGATGGGGACCGAGAGATGTCCAAATGGGTTCATGTCAGGGCTGTGGCTGGTCCACTCAAGGACATTCACAGAGTTGTCCCTAAGGCATGCCTGTGTTGTCTTGGCTGTGTGTTTAGGGTCATTGTCTTGTTGAAGGTGAACATTCGGCCCAGTCTGAGGTCCAGAGCACTATTGATCAGGTTTTCATTATGAATATCTCTGTACTCTGCTCCATTGAGCTTTCTTTTAACCCTGACCAGTCTCTCTGCCCCAGTTACTGACAAAAACCCCATGCTGCCACCATCATGCTTCATTGTAGGGATGGTATTGGCCTTGTGGTGGGCAGTGCCTGGTTTCCTCCAAACATGATGCTGTCACGGCGAGCCGGTGACGCGCCTCATCCTTACTGCGCCGCTGGTCTCCGGTGTCTAACTCTGAACAGGTCGTTTCCCCTAGCAACCAGGGTACTGGAGGACCCAGCGACGCATGCTTCACAAGCACGGCCAGCTTCCTCAATCCCCTGGACAACAAGCAGCAGGGGAGCTGAGCGCCGATGCCCATTAGTCAGTGCTTTTGTGTTTCAAGTTTCTGAGTTGGGTCACGTGACGCTGGCCACGTCACATGACCCACCTTCTGGGCCTATTCAAGCAGGCAGCCTGCTGGCCACAGGTTGCCTGTGTTTGGTCTTTTCCAGCAGTGCTAGTGGTTTTGTGAGTGATTGGTTTCAGCGTTTATCGGACTTCGGCTTTTGGACTTTGGACTTCGCCTTCTGTTTTCTCCCTGGTATTTGATGTGACCTCCTGATACGACCCTTGGCTAGTCTGACCCTTCTTTATTGTGTGTGTTCTATCTGTGTTAGTTATTCCCTTTGTCTTCCTTCCCTTTAGGCCCCTGCACTTACGTAGGTCAGGGCTTGTCGACCAGTTACGCGCCGTTGTTTAGGACGGGCCATGTAAGAAGGAAGGGACAGCGGTTGGGGATACAGACAGGGCTCACTACTTCCCCTCCCCCTCGTGACAGATGCTTAGAAATTGAGGCCACAAAGTTCAACCTTGGTTTCATAAGACCAAAGATTTTTTGCTTCTCACAGTCTGGGAGTCTATTAGGTGCTTTTTTTGAAAACTCTAGATGGGCTTTCATGTGTCGTTTACTAAGGAGAGCATTCTTTCTGGCTATTCTGCCATAAAGTCCAGATTGGTAAAATGTTGCAGTGATAGTTGACCTTCTAGAAGTTTTTCCAATCTGCACACATAATTTCTGGAGCTCAGAGTGACCATTGGGTTCTTGGTTATATGTCTCTTTCCAAGGTCTTTCTCTCCCAGGCATCTTACATTTAAGAATTATGGAGGTCACTGTGGCCTTGGGAACTTTCAGTGCAGCAGAAATTTTTGCACTTTTCTTCAGATCCGTGCCTCAGATCTCTACAGACAGTTCTTTCCTCCACATGGCTTAGTGGCTTAGTTTTGCTCTGACATGCATCGTCAGGGTCCACTCAACTGAATTTACCACATGTGGACATGTGCAATCAAGGAGTAGAAACATCTCAAAGATGATCAAGAAAAGTGGGAGGTCCCCAAAGCTGAATGTCAACTGTCATAGCAAAGAGTCTGAATACTTACACCCATGCCAATTTTTTTAAACCTTTTTAATAAATTTGCAAAAATTTCCAAAATTCTGTTTTCACTTATGCGGTATTGAGTGCTGATTGATGAGGGAAAACTTGATTTTTTTTTATTTCAGCACAAGATCGCAACATAACAAAATATGAAAAAAGTGAAAAAGTCTAACGACTTTCCAAATGCACTGCAATTACGTAGTTAATCAACACCAGATATTATACCTAAAAGACTTGATTTTCCTTCAGAAGGATTTGGTCGGTATCCCCTGGACAGTATTGGCACCTACTGTACTGCAGAACTTCTGGATCCAAAGGGGTTAACCCCTGTCCATTAAACTGAACGGAAAAATGTTTATACCTTCTATAAGGCACCATATATGTTTTATGCCTTCGTTGTTGGAAGTAACGTTTCCTCACTGAATACAGATGGAGAATATAAAAATGATTTAGACGGGAGACTATTTCGCTGCCTCTCAGGCTGTACACATGAAATACTACGGCTGGCGTCCGCCTCGTTACTCTCTCTTCCCTCTCATCTCCATCTCTCCTTTCTGTCTCGGGTTAACAGCATTCCTCTGATATAAAATGAAGATCCATAATTTAGCTGGAACCAAATGGACAAAAAAAAACCTCCCTCATCTAGACTAATTCCTTATGATCACGTATGCCCATGTAACGATGGCCCGGGCATAAATGTGCCGATTGATAAAATGCAGAATGAAATGATGCCCGCTCGCTGGCAGATACCGTTTAATGCATTTATTTTTCATGCACAGCTCTGAACTGAACATCGCAACGTCAAGTATAAGTAATAGGTGCACTTGTTATGGTCTATGGGAATCGTGGCCATGAATTTTTTATTGCTATCTACATAAGGCAGATTTGTGCCGAGGATTAGAACCGGCTTATTCAAAAAAAAACTTCACAAATCAGGGAGTTTCAATTCTGCAGGGCACCACAGCTAGGTGCCAGCAGGATGACTGACAGCTTAGGAAAAACATAGGCTTCATCTACGTGAGGCTCTAGGTGCTAAAAAGATGGCTGGAGGTTTATAGTTTCAAAAAGATTTCTTCTTAAAGGGATTGTACTCTCTGTTATGGTTTAAAAGATAGATGAATCGATCTTACTTTGACTCTTGACTTTGGGTCAGGCAATTCATTGAAAAGTTTTGGCATTTGAAATGGGGGTTTTGATTGCGGGGGCGCTATTGCATTGGAGTAAATTTAAAATCCTCTTCAACCGACGTGGTGAAAAGTGGTACTGCATGAAGGTATTAGAAGAAATAATTCCTGTTATTTAAAAAAAAATTCATTTTATAAAATACATTTTTAAAAAAAATTAAATTGGCTGTAATCAGGCCCAGGAGCCCGAGGGAGCCCATAGACTGCCTCATAAGTTAGAGATACTTATTTTGCATTAGAGCCAAAAAGCTTCAATCTCTGAGCCTTAAAGGGGCTGTCTCAAGAATGAAATTTATCACCAAGCCTTAGAGGTCCCACCAAATGGGAGTCCTACGTCAACCTTTGACATGGAACAGCCATGGTGCACATGCATTTTTGTCAGGGGTGCACCACCAATGAGGCCAGATTAGGCGTTCGCCTCAGGCAGCACCGGATAGGGAAAAGAGAGGGGCAGCAGAAGGGCCATGGGCAATGAGCACTTTCATACGTTAAGAAATCGGCAATGGGGAGGGGGGGAGGCATGCTGTTTCAGTTTCAGCAGCAGAGAGGCTAGGTGCACCCCTGGCTCCACCCTATGACAAAGACAGCAGAATAATCTAGTATCATCCAAAGAGTGATGCAAACAAATACCAAATTTGGGTCCATGTCTTAAAGGCTATGTCACCTTTGGGGGGCAAATTTTATTATAGTATTGTACTTATTTTGAGCTAAAAAATCATTTTTTCAATTGGTCTTTATTACAAATATGGAGCCATTTTCTCTGTATAGAGCTGAGATGCTCTAGAAGCAGCCTGTGGATTTTCTGTCTTTTCCGTCAGTTGGGGAGCTGACGGGCTCCTTATCTTTGCTCTCTGGCCTTATAAACACTCATTATATCTCAGTCCTTATCTTAATAAAAATATAAAAATGTGGCTTAAATAAGTGTTTATGACCTCTTAGTAGTTTAGAGATAAGGGTTATTAGATGACCAGCGCAAAGTGAAAGTACCAGTCACACAGTTAGAAAAACAGTTACTTTTTTACAGAATGGCTGAATATTTCTAACAAAGGCCAATTGAAAATAGGATTTTTAGCCAAAAATGAGTAAAATGCAATCATAAACAAAAATTACCTCTGAAGGTATACATAGCGTTTAATTTATCTTTCTTAAAGGGATATTTCAATCTGGACACTAACAGAAGAAAGCTTTTTCTAAACTCCCATGGGAGTGAACAGATAGATCCATGCATGATCGGCAACCACCCTATTCACTGGGAAAAAACGAGACAGGACCCTGGTCACAGAGTTAGGACATGTACCTATAGGACATTTATGACATGTCTTGTGAATAGGCCACCAATGTCCACATGTGACTCCCCTTTAAGACCACCTACAATACTCTTATGACCTCCTCCAATGGTTTTTTCTAAAATGAACATTTAAGGCTTCCATTCTCATATTCAGTTCCACATTGCACATGAGATCTTCCTGCAGAATAGTCGAAAGCCGTCATGTTGAAATATGATGTGAATAATATATGGACACGCAGTGGCGGGTGTCTCTTCAGAGCGGGATGACTCAGTGAGAGCCTCGCTATGATATACGGTGTAAAACACTAATCACACACACAAAGAAAGGATATCTGGGAATACTTCTATAAATGTGATGTATGCCGGCAAATTTACACGTCCTCTGAATCACCGAGATAATTTATGTAATGTGACCGCTTTATTGGCTCGGCAGACAAACGTTTCCAGTGTGAATTTTAATCATCATTATGGACCAGAGCCGGGATTTCAAGACTTCTAGTTACATAGATGACAATCAAGACTAATGTTCATTTACTTTAACATTAAATAGGTATTCGGATCAGCAGGTGACAGCATAGCCTAGTTGAAACCTGCAGGAAATAGGCCCACCCCTGCTTAGCAGTAATCTACTTTCCATAAGTTTTTCTTGAAAACTACATGAAAACAGCAATTCTTGCTGAAGCCCCACCCCTGCTTAGCAGTAATCTACTTTTAGGCCTCATGCACACCGTATGAAAAAAACGGATCCGCAAAAACGGATCCACAAAAAATACAGATGACGTCCGTGTGCATTCCATATTTTGCGGAATGGAACAAGCTGGCCCCTAATAGAACAGTCCTATCCTTGTCCGTAATGCGGACAATAATAGGACATGTTCTATTTTTTGCGGACTCATTAAAATCAATGGTTACGCATACGGTCTGCAAAAAAAAACATAATGGACACGGAAAGAAAATGCGTTCGTGTGCATGAGCCCTTAACAAGAGTTTTTCTTGAAAAATATGTAAAAAAACAGACATTCCTTGTTGAAGCCCCACCCTTGCTTAGCAGTAATCTATTTATAACAAGAGTTTTTCTTGAAAACTATGTGAAAACATCTATTCTTTGTTGAAGCCCCACCCCCGCATATAAGTAATATCTTTTCAAATTCTTTTTGAAGCCCCACCCCCACTTAGCAGTAATCTACTTTCAACAAAAGATCTTCTTGAAAACTATGTGAAAACAGCCATTCCTTGTTGAAACCCCACCCCTGCTTAGCAGTAATCTACTTTCAACAAAAGTTTTTCTTGGAAACTATGTGAAAACAGACATTGCTTGTTAAAGCCCCGCCCCTGCTTAGCAGTAATCTATTTTCAACAAAAGTTTTTCTTGGAAACTATGTGAAAACAGCCATTGCTTGCTGAAGCTACACTCTTGCTTAGCAGCAATTTCAATGTCAACAAAAAATCTTTAGTTGGAAACTGCATCGAAAAGAGACAATGCTGCCTTAAGTTACACCCTGCTTAGCAGCAGTTTATTTTTAACAAAAATTTTAGCTGGAAACTATTTTCTACAAAAATGTTTCGTTGGGAACTGGGGGAAAACAGTCATTGATGACTGAAACCCTACCCCTGCCTAGCAGCAATCTGTTTTCATTCCTCTGCAGAGCAGTTTTATCTAGGAAAATTTGTTGAAAACGTCTCACTCCCTCAGTTGATGAAGAGAACTTTGGGATCATCATGTTCCAGGGATTTTTATTTGAGAGCTTTATTGTTCATGAGGTCTGCTGACAGTTTTATGAGCACTCTACTGGTAATGTTAATACAGGCTTTCTGTTGACTCTGTATAAGGGGACTCTCTACTGTTAATTCGGGTATTCTACTGGCAGTATTTATATGGAGTACTACTAGCATTGTTTATAGGGCACTCTACTGGTGTGGTTTATGAGGGCACTCTAATGGCAATTTATATGGGGGCACTCTACAGTCATGGCCAAAAGTTTTGAGAATGATACAAATATTAATTTTTACAAAGTCTACTGCTTCAGTTTTTATAATGGCAATTTGCATATACTCCAGAATGTTATAAAGAGTGATCAGCTTAACAGCAATTACTTGCAAAGTCAATATTTGCCTAGAAAATGAACTTTATCCCCCAAAACACATTTCAACATCATTGCAGCCCTGCCTTAAAAGGACCAGCTAACATCGTTTCAGTGATTGCTCCATTAACACAGGTGTGGGTGTTGATGAGGACAGGGCTGGAGATCAATCTGTCATGATTAAGTAAGAATGACACCACTGGACACTTTAAAAGGAGGCTGGTGCTTAGCATCATTGTTTCTCTTCTGTTAACCATGGTTATCTCTAAAGAAACACGTGCAGTCATCATTGCACTGCACAAAAATGGCCTAACAGGGAAGAGTATCGCAGCTAGAAAGATTGCACCTCAGTCAACAATCTATCGCATCATCAAGAACTTCAAGGAGAGAGGTTCCATTGTTGCCAAAAAGGCTCCAGGGCGCCCAAGAAAGACCAGCAAGCGCCAAGACCGTCTCTTAAAAGTGTTTCAGCTGCACGATCGGGCTACCAGCAGTGCAGAGCTTGCTCAGGAATGGAAGCAGGCAGGTGTGAGTGCATCTGCACGCACTGTGAGGAGGAGACTCTTGGAGCAAGGCCTGGTCTCAAGGAGGGCAGCAAAGAAGCCACTTCTCTCCAGAAAAAACATCAGGGACAGACTGATATTCTGCAAAAGGTACAGGGAGTGGACTGCTGAGGACTGGGGGAAAGTCATTTTCTCTGATGAATCCCCTTTTCGATTGTTTGGGACATCTGGAAAACAGCTTATTCGGAGAAGACGAGGTGAGCGCTACCACCAGTCTTGTCTCATGCCAACTGTAAAGCATCCTGAAACCATTCATGTGTGGGGTTGCTTCTCAGCCAAGGGAATCGGCTCTCTCACAGTCTTGCCTAAAAACACAGCCATGAATAAAGAATGGTACCAGAATGTCCTCCGAGAGCAACTTCTCCCAACCGTCCAAGAGCAGGTTGGCGATCAACAATGCCTTTTCCAGCATGATGGAGCACCTTGCCATAAAGCAAAGGTGATAACTAAATGGCTCAGGGAACAAAACATAGAGATTTTGGGTCCATGGCCTGGAAACTCCCCAGATCTTAATCCCATTGAGAACTTGTGGTCAATCATCAAGAGACGGGTGGACAAACAAAACCTACAAATTCTGACAAAATGCAAGCATTGATTGTGCAAGAATGGACTGCTATCAGTCAGGATTTGGTCCAGAAGTTGATTGAGAGCATGCCAGGGAGAATTGCAGAGGTCCCGAAGAAGAAGGGTCAACACTGCAAATATTGACTTGCTGCATTAACTCATTCTAACTGTCAATATAAGCTTTTGTTACTCATAATATGATTGCAATTATATTTCTGTATGTGATAAAAACATCTGACAAACACACATAAAAACCAGAGGGCAGCAGATCATGTGAAAATAGAAGATTTGTGTCATTCTCAAAACTTTTGGCCATGACTGTACTGTCATTGTTTATGGGGACACTCTACTGGCATAATTTATACCAAGACATTCTACGGGGATTGTTTATGGGGACAATCTGATGGGCTTTTTATATGGAGGCACTCTACTGCACTGTTTATGAAGACATTCTGCTGGTGCTACTTATATGGAGTCACTCTACTGGTACTATTTACATGGAGGCAATCTATTGGCATTGTTTATTGGGTCACTCTGTTGGTACTGTTTATATGGGGGCACTCCACTAGCACTGGTTATATGGGGGCACTCTACTGGTACTGGGTATATGGAGGCAATCTACTGGTGTTGTTTATGAGGGCACTCTACTGGCCCTGGTTATGGAGGCACTCTAATAGCATTCTGTTGGGGACACTCTACTGGTGCTATTTATATGGATGCACCCTAATATATGTTTGACCAAATACAGCAGTCAAATTTTTAAGTTGAGAATTTTGTATGGCCCCCGAACGATGTTACAAGTATCCAAAATGGCCCTTGGCAGCAGAAAAGGTTCCCCACCACTGGTGTATGGGGACATTCTACTGGTGCTATTTATATGGAGGTAATCTAATGACATTGTGTATGAGGACACTTTAGCGATGGAAGCCACATCAGGTGATGCCTGGTCTGTAGGACCATCCTTGGTGAGTGTCTGGAGGATAATGATGATGACAGGGTGGTCTTCCCTTTTCTCGGGACGTTGGGTATTTTCTCAGCATGTGAGCTTTTGATGTACGTACATTTGTTCGGTCTGAAAATGTGTCTGTTGCTATGCCAATAAGCGCAGTGCCATGCTGAAGAGCCACCGAGTCACCTGCAAAACATAACCCAGAGAAAAGGCTGCTCCGAAGCCTAGAATCATAATTATGTCTTTATATCTGAAATATGAAGGACTTCAATTTCCTGTCCCTCCAGCAGCTGGAAACACAAAGTCTGCCGCCGAAAATATCAGAGAAAAAGGATAAAAACTCTAAAAACTAATGACAATAGAAGAAATTTACTGAACAGAACCCCCTATTATACCCAAAACAGAGAGAAAACGGATTAATCTTGAAGCTCCTGGGCCCCAACATACCATCAAAATGATCATAAGTAAAGGGGTTGTCCAGCATTATAAAAAAAAAAACATCAAAATGATAAAAATTAAAGGGGTTGTCCAGCATTATAAAAAAAAAACATCAAAATGATAAAAATTAAAGGGGTTGTCCAGAATTATTAAAAAAGTGACATTTTTAAAAATTAAAGGGGTTGTCCAACATTCTAAAAAGTTTGTCAAAATGCTTAAAATTAAAGAGGTTGTCTGGCATTATAATTAATGTGTCAACATGCTAAAAATTAAAGGGGTTGTCCAGCATTATAAAAAAAAATAATCAACATGATAAAAATTAAAGGCGTTGTCCAGCATTATAACAAAAGTGTCAAAATTATAAAAATTAAAGGGGTTGTCCAGCATTATAAAAATGTTTCAACATGATAAAAATTAAAGGGGTTGTCCAAAATTATAAAAAAATGTGTCAACATGATAAAAATTAAAGGGGTTGTCCAAAATTATAAAAAAATAATCAACATGATAAAAATTAAAGGGGTTGTCCAAAATTATAAAAAATGTGTCAACATGATAAAAATTAAAGGGATTGTTCAAAATTATAAAAAAATGTGTCAACATGATAAAAATTAAAGGGGTTGTCCAAAATTATAAAAAATGTGTCAACATGATAAAAATTAAAGGGGTTGTCCAAAATTATAAAAATGTGTCAACATGATAAAAATTAAAGGGGTTGTCCAAAATTATAAAAAATGTGTCAACATGATAAAAATTAAAGGGGTTGTCCAAAATTATAAAAATGTGTCAAAATGATAACAATTAAAGGGGTTGTCCAGCATTATAAAAAAAAAATGTGTCTGCATTTTTCCAGACACGGCACCCCAGTTCTCTATAGACTGTATCTGGTATGGCAACTTTCAAGTCAAGGACAACACTAGACATGCCCAGCGCACAAGAGCCGTGCTATTTTCAGGAAAAAGCCGAGACATTTTTCTACTTATTACCTTTTATCATGTATACTGCATGCCTAATGGCGTAAGGGGCCTATCTATAAGGGGTGCAGAGGGAACAGTCATTATACTAGTTAGTGGCCCTGCAAACCCATAGACTCCTGCAGGTACCCAATTTAGTCCAGGGATGGAAGATAAATGTCCAGCACTCAGATGAAAATAAAATCTTCATTTTTATTACGCTTCAAGTAAAAATACATCTCCACAAGGAAAGCTGTAACGCAACCAACGCGTTTTGATCTAATAGATCTTAGTCATATACCATGAATAAGATCTGTGCGATCGAAATGGGTAGTGCTGGCTTGACTCCTGTCTCTATGAAATGTTCCCACGTTTTAAAGTTATTGCAAACAACTAAGATATGATATTGTTTTATGATTTGGGGGGGGGGTCCAACCTCTGGGAGCGCCAATAATCCTGAAAATGAAAGAGCCACAATATTTATTTAGTGCCTTATCCCTTTGCTGCTTGCCCTGCACAGTGGCTCCTCAGGGGCGGGGCTGCACTTACCAGCTTAGCCTAGTAGTGGCCAGGAGAGTTCTTTGAAGAGGATGCAGCATTAAATCAGTTGCTTCCAAGCCAGGGTGCCAGACCAGCTGCTCAGACCGCACATGAGACGACACCAGTACTATCACAACGTAGGTGGAGGGCCCTGCTATAGATTTTACAGTGGGGCCCTGGAGTGTCAAGCTCCTCTTCTGCATACAGTATGGAGGAGCGGGTGACGCTCTTAACAGCTTTTTTGCATGATTTAGCAAGTGGCAAATGGTGCATAAGTGATCAAAGCGTCCGGCACTGTCACATTAATGTCCGCCCAACGTGATGAGGGAGCGACGCTTATCTCATGTGTAAATCAGGCCCAGAGAACAAATAGCCAGTGACAAGCCCTCGATGAGAAATCGCCGTAATTAAGAGGGAGCGGGGATCGCGGAATATTGTGTCACTGATGAACAATTACAATTATTGTCAAACATCACGTTCCGTGACATTAACGGCAGTAAATAACTAGTGACATTTCCCAGTTATGTAAATGGGAAGAAGACCAGCGGCTGCACGGAGGCGAGGATGGAAACGATGGAAGTGAGAGCTCGATCGGATGCAGAAGACATGAACGGAATATTCTGCACTCGGAAATCAGCAGGGTTATACTGGTTATGTCTAGAGCATTAAAGGGGTTGTATCAGAACAAACAAGACCTTTAAGACCGGATCACCTGGGGGTTAAGACAACAGCTATTTTGCTAGAGGTAGCTGTAGCCAGCTAGGTATGTCTCCCATGGACAAAGGCCCAAGTCCGCTAGAGCAGGGTTATACTGGTTATGTGTAGAGCATTAAAGGGGTTATATCGGCACAAACAAACCCTTTAAGATGAGATTGTCTGGGGGATGAGAGACCAGGATAACAGCTAGGTAGCTGTAGACAGCTAAATATGTCCCATGTGGTTGACACTTCAAGTCCGCTAGAGCAGGGTTATGCTGGTTATGTCTACAGCATTAAAGGGGTTGTATCAGCACACGCAAGCCCTTTAAGACAGGATCAGTTGGTGGTTGAACCCCGGGACAAAAGCTATTTTGCTAATGATAGTTGTAGCCAGCCAGATATGTCTCCCATGGATGAAGGCCCTAGTCCGCTAGAGAAGGTTACAGCGGTTTACTAGGTCCTTAATAGCGATTTAAAAGCGATTGCATGCGGATGCAATGCGTTGCGTTGCGTTTTTAACACAACCCCATTCATTTCTATGGAGCCTGGGCTGCGTGAAAAACGCAGAATATAGAACATGCTGCGTTTTTCACGCAACGCAGAAGTGATGCGTGAAAAAAAACGCTCATGTGAAAAGCCCCATTAAAATGAATGGGTCAGGATTCAGTGCGGGTGCAATGCGTTCGCATCACGCATTGCACCCGCGCGGAAATCTCGCCCGTGTGAAAGGGGCCTAAAGGGGTTGTATCAGAACAAACAAGACCTTTAAGACAGGATCAGCTGGGGGTTAAGACAACAGCAATTTTGCTAGAGGTAGCTGTAGCCAGCCAGATATGTCTCCCATGGACAAAGGCCCAAATCCGCTAGAGCAGGGTTATACTGGTTATGTGTAGAGCATTAAAGGGGTTGTATCGGCACAAACAAACCCTTTAAGATGAGATCGTCTGGGGGATGAGAGGCCAGGATCACAGCTAGGTAGCTGGCTGTGGACAGCCAAATATGTTCCATGTGGTCGACGGCTCAGGCCCGCTAGAGCAGGATTATGCTGGTTATGCCTAGTGCATTAAAGGGGTTGTATCAGCACAAACAAGCCCTTTAAGACAGGATCAGCTGGGGGAGGGGTGTGCAGGATAACAGATAGTTTGCTAAGGGTACAAATAATCAGGGAGAGAAGACTAGCAGACTCACTAGTATACAAATGTGTGTTCCTCAATGATATATATATATATATATATATATATATATATATATATATATATACAGTACAGACCAAAAGTTTGGACACACCTTCTCATTCAAAGAGTTTTCTGTATTTTCATGACTATGGAAATTGTAGATTCACACTGAAGGCATCAAAACTATGAATTAACACATGTGGAATTATATACTTAACAAAAAAAGTGTGAAACAACTGAAAATATGTCTTATATTCTAGGTTCTTCAAAGTAGCCACCTTTTGCTTTGATTACTACTTTGCACACTCTTGGCATTCTCCTGATGACCTTTGAGAGGTAGTCACCTGAAATGGTATTCCAACAGTCTTGAAGGAGTTCCCAGAGATGCTTAGCACTTGTTGGCCCTTTTGCCTTCACTCTGCGGTCCAGCTCACCCCAAACCATCTCGATTGGGTTCAGGTCTGGTGACTGTGGAGGCCAGGTCATCTGGCGTAGCACCCCATCACTCTCCTTCTTGGTCAAATAGCCCTTACACAGCCTGGAGGTGTGTTTGGGGTCATTGTCCTGTTGATAAATAAATGATGGTCCAACTAAACGCAAACCGGATGGAATAGCATGCCGCTGCAAGATGCTGTGGTAGCCATGCTGGTTCAGTATGCCTTCAATTTTTAATAAATCCCCCACACCATCACACCTCCTCCTCCATGCTTCACGGTGGGAACCAGGCATGTAGAGTCCATCCGTTCACCTTTTCTGCGTCGCACAAAGACACGGTTGTTCGAACCAAAGATCTCAAATTTGGCCCATCAGCCCAAACAAGTCTCTTCTGCTTGTCGCCTGTCCTTAGCAGTGGTTTCCTAGCAGCTATTTTACCATGAAGGCCTGCTGCACACAGTCTCCTCTTAACAGTTGTTGTAGAGATGTGTCTGCTGCTAGAACTCTGTGTGGCATTGACCTGGTCTCTAATCTGAGCTGCTGTTAACCTGCGATTTCTGAGGCTGGTGACTCGGATGAACTTATCCTCCGCAGCAGAGGTGACTCTTGGTCTTCCTTTCCTGGGGCGGTTCTCATGTCAGCCAGTTTCTCTGTAGCGCTTGATGGTTTTTGCGACTGCACTTGGGGACACTTTCAAAGTTTTCCCACTTTTTCGGACTGACTGACCTTCATTTCTTAAAGTAATGATGGCCACTCGTTTTACTTAGCTGCTTTTTTCTTGCAATAATACAGTCTAACAGTCTATTCAGTAGGACTATCAGCTGTGTATCCACCTGACTTCTGCCCAACACAACTCATGGTCCCAACCCCATTTATAAGGCAAGAAATCCCACTTATTAAACATGACAGGGCACACCTGTGAAGTGAAAACCATTTCAGGTGACTACCTCTTGAAGCTCATCAAAATGCCACGAGTGTGCAAAGCAGTAATCAAAGCAAAAGGTGGCTACTTTGAAGAACCTAGAATATAAGACATATTTTCAGTTGTTTCACACTTTTTTGTTAAGTATATAATTCCACATGTGTTAATTCATAGTTTTGATGCCTTCAGTGTGAATCTACAATTTTCATAGTCATGAAAATACAGAAAACTCTTTGAATGAGAAGGTGTGTCCAAACTTTTGGTCTGTACTGTATATAATATATATATATATATATATTGTCTATGAGGAACTCATTCTCATTATGGAGAGTACCTACTATGCAGAGTAGGCCAGGAGATGCCCGTATGGGTTTTTGGGAAATATATTCAAATTAGCTTTTCAAAAATCTGATGTCAGTGGATGTTAGACATGATAATTTGCATATATATTTCCCATAAATCAAGTGGTGCATTGTCTAGAATATAATAGTCATCATGTACCTTAACTGGTCTCCATACTAGAAATAGTACCCATCCAGAGGTTCCCCCTAAGGCCTTGCATCTTGAAAGCTTTACATCATCAATACAGCAGACAGCCAACACCCTTAGCATTTTCTCTCTCACTCGTTGGTTCGCCTGAAACAAGCCACCAAAAATTTGGTTTTGAGTGGTTGCAAAACTTTTCAAAAATTCAGACCGAATCACAAAGTGGTAGAACGAGTTCGCTCATCCTTAGGCCCAACCACTAGAGCCTCTACTGATCAGGAGAACTGAGCATACACACTGCTGCTTAATTCGTTCCCTATGGAACTGCAGGAGGTGGCCAAAATCTTACGCCATCACCCCCATAGAGATGGATGGAGCAGAAGCTGCGTGCATGCACAACCGCCGAGGGTACACAGGATCGGTTGGGGTCCCAGTGGTCAAACCTCTACCGATCTAAGAATTATTTCCTATTCAGTGCATAGTCAATTGTTGTATCCAGAATACCCCTTTAAGTAATTAAACCTGAGCTGCAATCCCAAGAATAGCCACAACCACATGTACGGCGCTGTGCCTGAGGAAGCCATGGAGAGGCTCACTTGATCAACACAACCCCGATATTATGCTGATCTACCTACAGTAAGACTGAGGAGCCGAACCCCCACTTATCCTAAATACAGATGTCACAAAATCCGAAATTAGACCAATTAGTTATTAAACAATGATACCAATGAAAGACAACCCCCAAATCCATACCTTCCCCCCCCCCAAACAAAATAAAATGTGTTTGAAGGTGAAAAATGGCACAGTACGTGGAAGGTTTTATAGGTGTTGAGATGGTATATTGCTGAGATTCCTGGTCTTCTGAAATCCAGCTAACCAAACCCTTCCACGGTTGCAAAGAAGGCAATAAATAAGTTGGTCCTTTTCAGGTCCTTCCTGTGCTTTAAAGGGTTGTCCGGGCTTTTACTATTGATGACCTATCCGGTACCTCCGCTGATCAGCTGTATGGGGGATGCGCGCACAGTGTGCATGTGCTGTCTCCCTTCTCTCTTCATGTCCGTGGCTGCTGTCTATTGTCTTTGCCACTACACACGTCGTCTCCTCATACAGCTGATCAGCAGGGGTGCCGGGTGTCGGACCCCTGTCAATCGGAGATTGATGACCTATCCTGAGGATAGGTCATCAATAGTAAAAGCCTGGACATATAGGCTGACATATAGAGAGCAAAGAACAACATTGGCTCCCAATATGGTTCCAGTTTGCCCCATCTAGGTGCTTGTGATCAATTACCAATACAGTTCTAGTAAGTAGAGAAGTTCTTCACCAGTTCTTGCCATCCAGATAAGTCCAACCAGGGGCCCCATAACTGTAGGAACTCCAGTGATCCTATTATCTGCCCCAAAAGCTGTAGGTTCCCCCATAATCCCGCCCGCCCCCTGGCCTCATAACTATAGGTACCTCCATGATCCCTCTTCTGGCCTCATAGCTGTAGGTACTCCAGTGATCCCACCACCTGCCCCAAAAGCTGTAGGCACTCCAATGATCCCACCCCTGGCTTCATAGCTGGTGGTTTCCGCATGATCCTGCCCCCTGACCTCATAGCGGTAGGTTCTCCTATGATCCCATCCCCTGACCTCATAGCTGTAGGTTCTCCCATGATCCCATCCCCTGACCTCATAGCCGTAGGTTCCCCCATGATCTCGTCCCCTGACCTCATAGCTGTAGGTTCCCCCATGATCCCATCCCCTGACCTCATAGCTGTAGGTTCCCCTATAATCTTGTCCCCTGACCTCATAGCTGTAGGTTCCCCCATAATCTCGTCCCCTGGCCTCATAGCTGTAGGTTCCCCCATAATCTCGTCCCCTGTCCTCATAGCTGTAGGTTCCCCCATAATCTCGTCCCCTGTCCTCATAGCTGTAGGTTCCCCCATAATCTCGTCCCCTGGCCTCATAGCTGTAGGTTCCCCCATGATCCCACCCCCTGACCTCATAGCGGTAGGTTCCCCCATGATCTCGTCCCCTGACCTCATAGCTGTAGGTTCTCCCATGATCCCACTCCCTGACCTCATAGCTCGAGGTTCCCCCCTGATCCTGCTTCCTGACCTCATAGTTGTAATTTCTCTCATGATCCCATCTCCTGGCCTCAAAGCTGTTGGTTCCCCCATGATCTCGTCCCCTGACCTCATAGCGGTAGGTTCCCCCATGATCTCGTCCCATGACCTCATAGCTGTAGGTTCCCCCATGATTCCATCCCCTGACCTCATAGCTGTAGGTTCCCCCATGATCTCGTCCCCTGATCTCATAGCGGTAGCTTCCCCCATGATACTGACCCTGGCCCGGTTCCTCTGGCATAATTACCAGTACCACGCGTTGAATGAAATCTGCTGACATGGGGGCGATCTGCACGTTATCTCAGCTTTCTGTGAAGGTAACACTGTCACATCCACATTAATTAAAGTCTTAATTTCCGGGGAAGTAAAGCATCTCAGAAAGTACATGACGGCGGCGGAGCACCGGCAGAAGGCAATTATGAGAACAAATATTCAGAATTACTGGCACACATTTATTACGCTCTGCTGCCTGTGATAAATAGCGCGAGGAGGGGAAACAAGCGGCACAATCCGTGAACTCCCCGCCAGCGCGTCAGTCGCCCTTCTCACCGCTCCTTTCATCTGGTAACCCGCCATTATTCCTTCTGTTCCAGCGAGATCTGACCTGCCGTCAGGATTTGACGTGCCGCTCACCGCTACGGCGTCTGTACCATCACGGAAATTGTTTACCAGTGATCTCCGACTCTCCAGCTGCTGCAAAACTACAACACTCAGTGTGCTCACATTATCACCATAACTTATGGAAATGTTGCATTTTGTTTCTTTGTTTTGCCATTTTCAAGATCTCTGCATGCTGTCAGTGAATGGAAACAATCTTGTCTCAATCCAGGGGTTGAAAACTGGTCCTGGACCTAATGCTTCTTATTGCTGAGAGTTCACTACAGTTGTATCCAATCTATCGCAGCTTCAGTCTAGACACAAGATGGATACATTGTGCCTGCGCTGATACATTGTAACAAACTATCAGGACAGAAGGGAAAGCTGTGCTAATAAGTATAGCTCACATTGTATTGCCTAGACTGAATATGTTATAGCAAACGTGGCTACTGCCTCATCCTGGGTGCTGATTGGTGCAGTATTTTGCATTGATGCCCCGCCCCCGCGGAACAATGTTCAAAGCCCAAATTATGCAGGCCTACAGTCTTCTAGTAAAAAGGCCCTAACCTGTAAATAGCGCTGGCCAAGTGCAAGTTCCCATTGCCATCAAAGCTAATAACGGATGCACCCTGTGCAACCAGGTCCGGTCTTACTACCTTAAAGGGATTGCCGGCCCAGTCTTTTCTCCAGAACCAGCGCCACACCGGTCCATGGCTGTGTCTGGTATTGCAGCTCAGCTTTGATATTGATAGCTAGAGTTGAGCGAACGTGCTCGTAACGAACACTGTAGTGCTTGGATCCCCTGCCCTCGCATGGCCGCATGCATCCGGATCCGTCCTCACCTGACTGTAAGTCAATGGGGGTAGATCCGTCCCCACTAACTTGCAGTCGGGTGAGGACGGATCCGGATGGCTGCGCAGTGGAGCGCAGGAGATCCGAGCAGTACAGTGCTCGTTACGAGCACGTTCGCTCAACTCTATTGATAGCCTATCATCAGGATCAGATTGGCAGTGCTACATCCTCTTCCTAGTCCACCTGGGACATGGCAATTCAAGTAAATGGGGCTGAGCTGCAATACCAAATACAGCCACTATACAATATGAGGTGCTGTGCTTGGTGAGCTATGAAGAGACCGGAGCGCCAGTGACCGCAGCAGCTGATTGGCGGAAGAAGTCGGACCCCCGGATGTCATCAATAGAGATGAGGTGCAATACCACACACAACCTGTAGGCAGATGTGGCGCTGTTTTTGGAACAAAATTGCAATATTTTTGTTTTTCTCTCAGCCAATCTCTTAAAGACCCTCCTCCGGCAATGAGAAGCATGAGATCATCACAGGCTTTCCGCCCGCAGAATTAGATTTCTATTCACTGACAGCAATCAAAAATCTTACCAATATACACTGCATATGGCAGCAGTTAGCAGGATGTAAGCATAAGATTAATGCCTTGCTTTGCTCAGTTACATATGTCATATACAGATTACCACCCCGCCCCCATGTATGTCTTTCCCGTGTTGCTGTCACCGGTAGTGTCTATTCCTGTAACATACATGACAGGCTCACCTATAATTATACCCCAACCACCACCCCCATAGCGTAACCATCGTCTCCGCAGGGACAGATCCTATAATAAAGACTGATCCGGCTGTGGGGGGATTATAATCTGCCAGGTTACAATTCAAAGATATGGCTGGAATTCTTAAAGAGGTATTCCCATCCTCAAGATCATGGAGGTCCAGACCATCAGGACTTGATGGTGTATCCTGGTGATATGCCGTCGTCTTCTGACTGGGATCCTCTTTTAAAGAACATTTCCTCACACACAGATGTGTGACAATCAGTGTAGTGACACACTGCTCATCTCTACATCACCCCACATTTGCTTTTTGCAGCTAAAGACATCTTGGCAAGAGTGGGGCATCTGTCTTGGAGTCCTAGGGAAATGTTTCGGAAAGCAGCCCCCATCTCTAAAGTCCACATACACATGCAGTCTGCTGTTATAGGGTCCGCTAGCCCAGCCGCTCCTTCTGAGTCTCCGAAAAAACACTGTGCCCCTCCTTCAGTGGTGCCCTAGGCCACAGCCTGTAACGTCTACCTCTTTGTGATATCTTTGTGAACAGATAAAGAGAATAGATTTTTTAGAAATGTGGCAAAAACCTTGATTTACTCATTAACTTCTTTTGTTACTTTTTTAAACAGTAGTAATAATAATAATAATAATTATTATTATTATTATCCATAATTCCAATAAATCAAGTGACATTTTCTTTATTTTACAGATTAACGTTCTATAATGTAAAATAATATAGATTATAATATAAAAAAATATAGAATAATATAGGTAATAAAATAGAATAATATAGATAATACTATAGAATAATATTGATAATAATATAGATAATATAGAAAGTAAACTGCATTTCATTTGAAATATTATTCTAAATAATAATAATAATAATAATAATAATAATAATGTAATTATTATGTCAGAATAATATTTCAAATTAAATAAAGTTTACTTTATAAATTATCTATATTATTATTGATATTATTCTATAGTATTACCTATATTATTCTATATTATCTACATTATTCTATATCATTACCTATATTATTCTATAGTATTATCTATATTACTCTATATTATTATCTACATTATTCTATATCATTTCTATATTATTAGGTATACTATTCTATAGTATTATCTATTTTATTCTATAGTATTACCTATATTACTCTATATTATCTATAATATTCTATATTATCTATATTATTATCTATACTGTCCTATATTATTATCTATATTATTCTATAGTATTATCTAAATTATTCTATATTATTATCTATAATATTCGATATTATTACCTATATTATTTAATGTTATAGCACATTACTCTGTAAAATAAAACAAATTTTAATTGACTGATTTACTTAAATTCTCCATTTTCCACTTTATGAATTCTGTCTATAGATAACAAATAATTTTTTCTTGCATTTTATGTTATTTTTTGCTCTCCCTTTTAGCTTTCTTTTGACCCTGTGCTGCTGACTAGTCTTCAGTGACAGGGAACACACACGTTGCATGTGGAGATCTCTGCTCCCCAGGCACGCACCCTGCACCCCCGGGACATTCACCTCTGACCCTCATCTGCTATGCAGAGGACGCAGGCACAAATTGATTATCGGTTTCCCTCAGCAGGACGAGCGTATGACAGAGAACTGATTGTCAATGTCACTGCAGAGCTCTGGCCTTGTCTGGGACATCCATCCCGCTGCTGTAGATGTAGGGGTGTAGAATGTATCAAAGAGGGGTGCAGTTGCCCATAGCAACCAATTGTTGATGCAATCTACTGTTCCTTCTCCATCTCCGCCATTTTCTTTATATGACTTAGTTATATCTGTTTCTGGAAAAGCTGGGTGATAACCAACATGGCCGACCAATACGGAAATTTCCGCGTCTTCCAAGAGGTTTGCTGATCAGGAGTCGGGAGAGCCCGATTGACATTTTCCATTAAATTGACCATATTGGTGATCATCCACATTTAAAAAAAAAATCCCAAATTCCATTAATCCGGTGTTCTCTGGATGATCAGATATTCTACATCAGAGGTCAGCAATCTCTGGATTTTCATTCATTTTCATTACATAGGTTAGTGGTCTCCAACCTTGCAAGACTACAACTCCCAGCATGCCCAATGCACCACAAGGTTGGAGACCACTAACCTACGAATGAAAAATGATGTGACAGTTCACATATGCTCACATTCTCCTATCTGCATAGACATCTGCTCCCAGTATTGGGGACAGGAAGTCTACACATTACCCCCAGTCTTTTAATGGGATCTTAAAGGGCCAGAAGCACTGAAAAAAAAAAATCACCATTCTGTCCCTCAGGGAGGCCTTTCATGTAGCTATAGCTTTAAAACTCAAAACGCGTTAGTCAACCTGACTGAAAACGCGTTAATACCATATGTCGCAGTGCAGGAGATACCGGTGGGATTTTTAGAGACGAGTAAATTATTTGTGAGCGAGCTGTAAACTGGAAACCAGCAAAAAAAAAAAAAAAATGCAACTTTAGCAAAAAAAAAAAAAAGAGCTCCTTCCACTATTAAGATGAATTGCAGGCAGCGAAGGGGAAAATTGATTCAAATATTGTTAACCTCGGAAATAAAGATAGTGATTGTGTAAGTAAAAAAAGGCTCAAAAGATATTAAAAAAAAATCCAAATATCATTGATCTATAAAGAGCTTCCAGCAGACGAGTTCACCCCGGTTGTTAATGAATATCGCCGATCGCGGGTGATGGACATCTCAACAATGAATTCATTTGCATTCCAATGAGCGCCGATCGATGCTGCTCCTCAGAGCGGCTGCTAGAAGATCCCTATCTCTGCACCTTTTTTTTTTTTAGATATACTACGTTAAATACGGCAAGCCAATCAAACCCCCAGCCACTGAGATCCATTGGATGGATCAATATGGCGTCCCCTAGAGGGCGGTATATACTGTATACCTGGTAGACTACGGTGGATTCAATTTCAATGTGGAATTAATAAAAAATATTATATTCCAGAGGGACTCTGGGAAAAGTGGGAGTCTAGGGAGGAGAGGTGATATATGGAAGATTATACATTAGAAAGCGAAAATAGAGGACCCCTTTAACCCTAAATTCTGGATATATAGAAGCCCCACCCCAGTGACTGCCCACAAAATGCTTAGGAAACGCCCACTTTGGGGTTAATTTTTAACTATACCCTGCCCCAGGGCGTATTGGCCATAGACCTTACAGGGAAATTTCCCGGTGGGCCAATGCCCAAGCGACCGCCTGGGCCCTCCTCACGGCGGGCCAGTGCAAGTTTTTGGAGATGTATTTTGTGCTGCTGGGGCAGTATTTTGTGATGTACTGTGGTATTTGGCTCTGTTGGGGTGGTATAATTTGGACCCGACTACAAAACGGGGCCACTTTTAGTATTTTTTCCAGGGCCACTTTAAGTTCCCAGTTGGCCCCTGCCCTTCTCTACGCTTTTGTGCTCAACCCCGCTCCTCTCCCACCCATTTCCTTGAACCATAGGCAGCTATATAAATATTCACCTTATCCATTTGAACCCGAAGAGCCCACCATGGCCATCTTGCTTGAAGAATTAGCGCAAAATCTCGCGCAGTGCGTGATGACACGCAAGCTGGACGGTGTGGTGACATCATACGTCACTGCACGCGAAATCTCACATGGGATCTTCAGTCAAGATGGACGCTGAGGACTCTTTGAGCTCAAATGGATGAAGTGAGTGTGATTTTTTTTGTTTTACCACCATTTTAGGGAAAACTGATTTGTTACCACAAAGCATGAGGAAATTCAGCTTTGTGAACTTTGATTCTCTCAACACTAGTAATGTGCAACTGCAAAAAATGCCATGATATCTGATAATAAGCAAGTGACAAAATGTCATAACAACTCCATACAGCCTTCTGCACCTTGACCATTATGTTCCATGTGTGGTTTGGTAAAAATTTAAATATTAAGGTGTAAGGCCCAAGGTTGTGGTTTATCTCAACTGCTTCAGACGGGATCTACCACTGGTTCTCCACAGCTGGAGCCTCTGGAACATCTCACAGTAGAGGATGAAGTGATTGCAATTCCACCTGGACCTAGGAGGCTGGTGGTTAGAGTTGGGCCTCATACATACCCTTCTGAACCTCAGGGGCAGATTGGCCATAGACCCTACAGAGAAATTTCCTGGTGGGCCGATGTGGCCAAGGGGACCATCCAAGTGCTCCTCTCTGCTGCGGGCCCAAGACATAATGAACTTTCAACAGTAATTAACGCTGTGAGAATGAAGTACCTATGTACCCAGCCAGCGTCTGAACATGCCCTCCTGATTTCAGCTGCCGTGGCCCGCACCTCACCTCCTAAGCCCGTGCTCCATAGACAACTGGAGGAGAAGGACAGAAGATGGTCACCACAGAGGGTCAGCTTTAGGGGCAGTATATTGTGCTACACTGTGTAATTTGGTTCTGCTGGGATGGTATTTTCCACTATGGTCTTATTGACCCAGCCTACTTGTGTTGCCCAGCCTTCTGTTAATTTGGACCTGCCTACAAAATACGTCCACTTTTAGTTTTTTTTGTTTCCAGGGCCACTTTAAGTTCCCAGTCCACCCCTCCTGAACCTCATCTATTTATATATTTTCCCATGAAGACAACCTCTTTGAATATGAAGCCAGTGGGACCAGCGTTCCCCAGCCTGCAGGAGCCACATCTAGGCACACATTTCCTCTGCGCGGGTTTACCACAGTGGATATATATCATCTACCACTGGATAGATCACCGGGAGCAGATCTTTGACCGTGCTCCATTCAAACTCTGACCACAGTGAGGAGGAACGCAAGGTGTCTAGTCAACGTGGCACCTCCACAAAAAAAGACATTTATAATCTACCTGTAGATAAGTGATAAAAGCCTACTGTGGGAAAACCCCTTTTAATGGCAGCTACTGTCCATGTAATGCATGGATCCATCAGGTGCCCCAAAGTGGGAGCTGCTCTTCAGCTGGAAACCCCCATAAAAGATGTCCATGTGTCCTAATAATGGTGAGGCCTCATGTTCAGCAACCTTTTCTGTTGTCTGGGGCCCTGACTACAGTGCTGCCCTGGTGGCCATCATGCTGAGACTAAAGGTATTTCTGTCAAAGAAGAAGGGAACCAGCAGTCATCTAAAGGTCAAGTATTGTATACCTCTGCCACCAAGGCTCTGCTCAACCACCTCGCCTGGGGAGAAGAACAATGACTATTGTTATGCCCTCCTTGAGGCACAGGGAGCGTTTTAAGTAATTAAAGTAGACTAGTGTATTACTAGATAGAGAAATTTCATAATTTCTGAGCAACCCCCAAGGTGGAGAACTACCATGAATTCTTAAAGTTCACCCCATGGCATCACTACCTTCTTATAATGAGGAAAAAAGTGAAGGAAATCTAGGGCATAAAGCTCAGTCTGAAGACATTAGCTTATGTGTGTTGGGTCAAAAGTACACAATTTATGTCGAAAATGCTAGTATTTGGAGTGTTTCACAGGCAGAGACATGATGTTACAACAAGTCCCCTGGTAATAGATCCTCTTCATCCAGGATGACAAGTGGACCGGCTAATTTTGTATTAGCTTATAAGGATTCTTGGAGCACACCGAGCCCAACGTCAGGCGCCATAACCTCCGAGACGCTGAATATTCATAGTTACGCTGGATTCCTATAACAAGTTCTGCACGCCATTCCCCAGATAGCTCCTCCACTTCTACGCATTTTCCTTGCTTGAATAATTGTGTTATGGATAAAGGATACTGTGTAGGGTAAATGAAGAAATATGCGTTATCTAGAAAACGGAATTCAGATCTGCCATACGAAAAGGAATTATACAGTAAGAAACATTCAATTTCAGGTTTTTCCATGTGTGATGGACTACCAGCTTCCTCTTGTCTGGGCCTCGGGGTACACTATTAAAGGGATACATTCTTTAATTGTTCTCACCAGGGTTGTGCCATACATCGAAGTCAATGGAAACCTTAAGTGGAGGTAGCTCTCTATTACCTTCCTAAAGGGGGATTTAGACGGCCAGATAATCAGTCATATTATCGGGAACGAATGTTCCTGCGAATGTTTTCCCGTCTGAAGGTGTAGCCGGTCACGCGATGAAGGCACAAAAAGCTTGTTCACCGGGTGAAACTGTCGGTGGTGCAACCACCTAAATGATCGTTTCTGGGCATCAGATTGTTCCGTCTATCCATCAATCTGCTGCCTAGAAACAATGAAGCTGAGGACAGGTGATAGCAATGGCGACCAGTCGTCCTCATACAGTGGAAATGATCACTGCCCATGAACATAGAGCTTCACCTCCACACTGAGAGAGCAGCCGAGGGAGAAGAAACGCTTCCTTCCCGACAATCTGAGGCTCATCGGCCCATCTAGATCCACCTTTAGTGTAGACATTGAGGTGGGGGGGGTTGGGGTGACTGTAGATAGACCGGATGAAAACACAAAATAAAGAGCCTATGAACACAGAGCTCCACCTCCACTGAGCGAGCAGCCGACTATGGAGGAGAAACACTTCCTTCCCAACAATCTGAGGCTCATCGGTCCATCTAGATCCACCTTTAATGTAGACATTGAGGTGGTGGTGGTGGTGACTGTAAATAGACCAGATGAAAACACAAAATAAAGAGCCTATGAATACAGAGCTCCACCTCCACTTAGCGAGCAGTCGACTATTGAGAAGAAACGCTTCCTTCTTCTCAACAATCTGAGGCTCACCAGCCCATCTAGATCCACCTTTAATGTAGACATTGAGGTGGTGGTGGGGGCGGTGACTGTAAATAGACCGGATGAAAACACAAAATAAAGAGCCTATGAATACAGAGCTCCACCTCCACTGAGCGAGCAGCCGACTATTGAGAAGAAACACTTCCTTCTTCTCGACAATCTGAGGCTCATCGGTCCATGTAGATCCACCTTCAAAGTAGACACTGAGGTGGTGGTAGTGGGAGTGACTGTAGATAGACCAGATGAAAACACAAAATAAGGGGCCTATGAACACAGAGCTCCACCTCCACTGAGCGAGCAGCCGACTATTGAGAAGAAACACTTCCTTCTTCTCGACAATCTGAGGCTCATCGGTCCATGTAGATCTACCTTCAAAGTAGACATTGAGGTGGTGGTAGTGGGGGTGACTGTAGATAGACCAGATGAAAACACAAAATAAGGGGCCTATGAACACAGAGCTCCACCTCCACTGAGTGAGCAGCCAACTATCGAGAAGAAACGCTTCATTCTTTTCGACAATCTGAGGCTCATCGGCCCACCTTTAGTGTAGACATTGAGGTTTGGGGGGAAGCTGACTGTAGATATACCGGATGAAAACGCAAAATAAAGAGGAAGGGTGTAACCAGTAGGCAGCGGGTGACAAAGTGGGAGCATTCCACAGTTTTCAATAGGACTGATAATGGTTGCAATTTCCTGTTCTAACTTATAAAAGGAAGAGCAGCTCTGGGGGACAAACTTCTGCTCTAAAAAGCAGAACACTGTGCAGATTAAGTTTTAATACTTGAGATGAAATATTATTCCACAGGTGCTGCATGGTGTAAAAAAATATTAAAAAGTCATAGACCCCTCCCCAATGCCCTGCTGCTCCCGTCCCGACACTTCCCAGGTCCCTTGACAGTCTCTGCTTCCTGGGCCTTGTGAACACACAGCTAATTACTGGCCACAGCAGTGACCCAGCTAAGAGTCTGTGTCAAACTGCTCCTCCCAATTTAACTGCTTAAAGGCGATGTACACCTTTGGAAGCAATTTTTGTTTATGATTACATGTTACTCATTTTTGGCTAAAAATAATATTTTCAATTGGTCTTTATTAAAAAATATTGAGCTGTTCTGTCACAAAGCGTAAACTGTTTTTCTAACTGTGTGACTGGTACTTTCACTTTGTATTGGTGATCTAATAACCCTTATCTCTAAATTATTCATAAACACTTATTAAAGCCACATTCTTATCAGTAAGATAAGGATTGAGCTTTGTTGAGCGTTTATAATGTCAGAGAGCAGAGATAAGGAGTCTGTCAGCTCCCTGCCTGACGGAAAAGACAGAAAATTCAAAAGGTGCTTCTAGAGCATCTCAGCTCTGTACAGAGAAAAGGGCTCTATATTTTTAATAAAGACCAAGTGAAAAAATGAGTTTTAGCTCAAAATAAGTACAATGCAATAATTTAAAAAAAAAAATGCCCTCAAAGGTGTACATAGCCTTTAAAGACAAGGGGCATTTAGACCGAAAGACGTTATTACTAATAAAACAGGAGAACACCATCTAAGCATATGTAAAAAAACCTAAATACTACTAATACTACTGAAATCTAATACTAACCATTTCCAAGGTTATATGTCAGCCACGTTTTATGTATTGCTATCTGATGATAAAATATTGAAGGCGATGGCGATTACGCCGCTTCCCAGCACACGTTCTGTATCTATTTCCGAGCCCTCCGAGTGTCTCCTGTAACAGGACACTCGCAATATCTGATCCATTTGTGAATGTTTTAAGAGGCCGTGTTAAGATTTCACAGTCACAGGGCCGCACTAGATCAGGCACACAGGAGGAACGCCATCAACGCTCGACTGGGTGTAAAAAAATTAAAAGGATAAAAATGAAATAAAAAGAAAAAAATAATAAAATATTTCCTCTTCACGCTATGAATATACATGGAGATGATCTAATATTTATTATGCACTTCCTAACTCTCTGTAGCTCGCAGGCTCTGCCCCGGCCACGAGAGCCACTAATGTCAGCCGGGGAATGTCCAGAGGAAAGGTCAGAGGTCTTTTTATGCTCTATTACATTTTTTATGTCCTTCCAGATGGTAAGGGTAGGAAGTCAAGTAATAAATTCTGATTGATTGGGCATGAGAGGGGGTGAGGGAGGAACCTACTTGGATTTTGGGTCACTTGAGGTCATTCATTTTGACAGTGCAGAAATGTAACCTGAGTCTTTGATTTCTTCCAAGAACTCATGAAGACCTTTGGCCAAAGCTTAAGATGCTGGTTTTGGATGTAGTTGGATGGAATATACTGAGGATGGAGTTGTAGCCTGGGGCTGGACTTGATTGGACACCTCAAGCATCACTGAGAAGTTCTACATTTCATCAGCCACCTAGAGAGCTCAAAGCTGAGTCTACTAATTCTCTACGACCTAGGAACACGTGAGGCACAAGGCACAATACACCTCGTGACAGGCTGAGGTAGACAGGTCTGAACCTAACCACACCACCATGACCTGCTTCATGACCAACATCATCAGGTGGAGGACCACCATTACCTGCTGTAATACTTAGAAGACTTCCTCACTATCTATAAATCATCTCTATCTCATTATCTATCTATCTATTATCTATCTATCTATCTATCATCTATCTATCTATCTATCTATCTATCTATCTATCTATCTATCTATCTATCTATCCAATATCTATCTATCTATATCTATCTATCTATCTATTATCTATCTATCTATCTATCTATCTATCTATCTATCATATCTATCTATCTATCTATCTATCTATCTATCTATCTATCTATCTATCTATCTATCTATCTATCTATCTATCTATCTATCTATCTATCTCCTATCATCTATCTATCTATATATCCATCTATTTATCTATTATCTATCTATCTATCTATCTATCTATCTATTATCTATCTATTTATCTATCTATCTATCTATCTCATTATCTCTCTATCTATTATCTATCATCTATCTATCTTCTATCTATCTATCTATCTATCTATCTATCTATCTATCTATCTATCTCCTATCTATCTATCTATCTATCTATCAATCAATCATATATCTGTCTATCCATTATCATTCTATCTATCTATCTATCTATCTATCTATCTATCTATCTATCTATCTATCTATCACACATCTGTCTATCTATTATCTATCTATCTCATATCTATCTATCTATCTATCTATCTATCTATCTATCTATCTATCTCATATCTATCTATCTATCTCATATCTTACACTGTATCTCCATATCTATAGATATATACAGCAGGAGCAGCAGTTTCTTGTATCCTTCTGTTAAGCTCTCCGGCTAAGTGCCAAAGACACAAAGGAGGATTATTCCGAGGAATCTACTGTCTCCTACCGGCTGCGCCGCCTCTGCCTTTTATAGGCGCAGAAAATAGCATCTCCCTGGCATCAGAGAGAGTCTTTGGGCATCTGTCTGGATACCAGCGCAGACACTGCGTGATGTCCGCTCCAGCAGCTGGGGGGTTAATGGCTGGCAGGAAATCATTTAACTCTTTGTGATCTGGGAAAACCACTGAATGCGTTAATTATACGATCAGTTAACTTTTCTATGAACCTCAGACATTCTGATTATTACTAATAATAATTTATTTTATTTTTTCTTAGTATTTTGTATTATTATTATTTTTATATTTATTTGTACTGATTATTTTATTTACTTATAATTTTTAAATATTTATGCAATTTTATATTTTTAGGATTTTACAATTTTATGATTATTATCCCCCAGCAAAATAAATAAATAAATAAAACAAAAATAAATAAATAAGTAAGTAAATAAAAATCTTGCTTTTTGCTCTGAATTCAGTGATTTTCACCATTAAACGACGTGGATTCTGTCTCCGAAATCCTCAGCCAATATCCGAATCACAAGGAGGACAGCGAAAAATTAGGCGAAAAAACCCAATCTACATAAGCGCCAATTACGATGGACTGCAACTACCAGCAGACGCTCATTCCTCCCAGCAATTTACTAACATTGCCTTAAAAGCCGACGTCAGGCCAGTCCGATCCGGGTCCCTCTTTTATTAACATGATCAGGAGGGGGCCGTGTGCTCCTCATTTCTTCCTAATAGTCATTTCTAAGAGGGAAATAACTCGCTGTTAAATAGATGGCGAGTTTGCAATGTGTTGGTTGAATAACCTCATCTTGTGGAAAAATGATTATACAGCAATGTGGAGGCAGAGGGAAGAGGGGGAGCAGGCAGAGGGGGGTTCAGACAGGGGAGGTGTTGGGATTGGGCGGGGGTCCCTACGAAAAGGATCGTCCAGTGTCCACTAGGTTGGAGGTGTTAATACAGATGCAGCTGAGCTGAGTTTGTCAATTGATATGACTTTCTGTTAGAGGTTTTTACATGCTCTTAGCATAGTTATCTGACAACTCAGCTCTGCTACATCTGCTCCAGCATGCGGAATGGAGGAATGTAAGGGAGATTAGGAGTAATGTAGACTATGCAGCGAGAAGATAAAACTCATGGTATCTAATGAGAGAGAGGCTGGCAGGGGGGCACAGCAGCTGGCGCAGAAGTTGGTAGCATCCACACCGGTGGGTATAACAAGGAGACAACATGTGAGAAGACACTACACCGAGAGCCTTGATGGATATTAAAGATCTGCCTGGAGCAAAACATAGGGGGAGCAGGTAGAGGGAGCCCATACGGATACACAGATGTAGCAGAGCTGACTGTGCGCGTGCCTTGTTTATGTGATGAAATAAGTTGCTGAGTAAGGAAAATGCGGTAGGTTTACTTGTACCGCAACCTATATCCCGATGAGTTGTGCCAAATGACATACTCAGCCCTCCTACATCAACCCATGATCATATGGAAGAAAATGCAACGCTGAGAACGCCAGTGATACCGTATGCACAAGATATACTTTTCGGTAACAGTTATACCTATTTTAACCCTTCCAGTGCCACCCTACTCCAGCAGATGGCTGGAACAGGCAGGGGGCGGCAGCCAAATAGACACAATTTTGCCCACAAACCTACCCTTATCGCCCCTCGCACAGATCAAGTGGGCAGATTCCTGTCCAGTCCCCTAGGAGCTTAGCTCAGTCCTGGCACACGGTGCCCACACAGAGAGGGTGGCAGTGCCAGTCTGTTCCATTCATAGTCTAATGCTCATTGCGGGATGCCAGTACAACTAGCCCAGCAGGGTGCCAGGCGTATGTGTGCCCAGCCAGTGCCAGTCTGCACACACATGATTACACAGACTGTGCCTACCAAGCTAAAGCAAAGCAAAACCAGTGCCAACCTAAAATGCCATCGCCTTGCCAGCTGTGCACACAAAGGGACTTACCACAGATGAGCAGGAGCAGGACACATCCACACAGCCTGACCGAGCTCATGGTGATGAGAATGGTGATGAAGGACCCCCTGGCACAGGGACTGGGATCTGGGACTGGTGGGCACTCAGGCTTCAGCTCTGCAGGTGTTTAACTCACTCTCTCCCCAGCTCAGCTCTGCACCTTGTAGCATACACATCCCCCTTTAGATCCAAGCTGCAAAAAAAAAAAAGCCTCCCAATCCAAGAGGATGCAATGTGGGGATGAGAAGTTTGATTGCACCCCCTGCTGCAAACTTCAGCCTCAAAGAAGGTGCTCAGGGCTTCAATCTGCGCTGGGACTTTAAAGGGCTCCAAAATAAAAATCCTTAGCTGAGGAGGAGAGTATCCACTCAATGGGAAGCCTGGTATCCTTGCTGTGGGCAGAGTGCCTCCTTAAATCCTTAGAGGAATGCACTGTGCGTGGCTCCTGTATAGGCGAGTGGCTGAAGCTTCTGGATCCTGGAATCAGACAATCCTGGTATTGCAGTGGGGGGTATCCTCTTATCCTCCTGGCAGCAGTTAGATCCCTGGCACTGATGCCCCTAATGCTGCTGTTGCCCTTACTCCATCCTGTGCTGCAACCCACAGCACCATGCAAATGCCATGCAATGCAATCCCTCTCTCCCAGGTCTGAGGCTCTGCTCCCAGCACAGGAACAGAGCTGCTGTCACTGAACACAGCTTTGGAGTGTTTTAAAGGGACAGAAAGAGTCATAAATTGTGTGGAGCAGCAGCTCTATCCCTCCAGCAGCAGCAGTAGGAGCAGCAGCAGTGGCACTACCTCCCTCCCTCACACACTGCCTGATACTGGGGAAGTGTGAGCAGCACCACTGTCTATCAATCACACGGAGCTCTCCCTGCATCCAGCACCACAACTGTCCTCAGGGGGCTGCTGCCTTTAGATTGCAAGCTCTTAGGGATGCTCCACATGGTTCAGCCCCTAGCCATGCTGATGGATGAGCTGAGAGTGGTTGGTAAGGATAAAGCAGAGCTGAATTTGTGATTTTTTCCCCCTAAACTGGACTATGGCATAGAGATTGCAACTTTAGCTATGCTGGCTATTTGAGAGGAAAGGCACATTCAGCACTGCTACATCTGAGGTTATTTGAGAGAAAAGGCAACTTCAGCTCTGCTACATCTGAAGTTATTTAAAAGAGAAAGGCAACATTAGCTCTGCTATATCTGAGGTTATTTGATAAGAGAGGCAATGTCAGCTGTGTGTTACATTTGAGGTTGAGAGGAAGGCAACTTCAGCTCTGCTACATCTGAGGTTGAGAGGAAAGGCAACTTCAGCTCTGCTACATCTGAGGTTGAGAGGAAAGGCAACTTCAGCTCTACTACATCTGAGGTTATTTTAGAACAAAAACAACTTCACCTCTGATACATCTAAGGTTATTTGAGAGGAAAGGCAATTTCATCCCTTCTACATCTGTGGTTGAGAGGAAAGGCACCTTGCGCTCTGCTACATCTGAGGTTATTTGGAAGAGAAAGGCAACATTAGCTCTGCTACATCTGAGGTTATTTGGAAGAGAAAGGCAACTTCAGCTCTGCTACATCTAAGGTTATTTGATAGGAGAGACAAAGTCAGCTTTGTGTTACATTTGAGGTTGAGAGGAAAGCCAACTTCAGCTCTGCTACATCTGAGGTTATTCGAGAAGAATAGGCAACTTCAGCTCTGCTACATCTGAGGTTATTTGAGAAGAAAAGGCACATACACAGACACGATGTGCATTTCTGTTACATATCTCTGATATATCGCTGAGACCTCCAGAGACGTTTCCATCCCCAGGTGTGAATGAACCTCTACATCTCCTATAGTTATGCCCCTGTTATAGGGGTACCCCCTTTTCAGATATTTAAAGGGGGAGGTCCACGTTACTCCAGACAAGTGGCCAGCAGCTGCATCCAGACTGTGGCCACTTTGATGGAATACGGTCCTTGGGACCTTGTTCTTTGTATAGGTGGGGGGTCCCCTCCTATCAGATGTTTATGGCATATACTGTGGAACAGAACTTAAAATGTCTTCAAGTCATTGGGTCAAATTTATTAACCCTTAAAGGGGTTGAAGGATTGTACAGGATAAGTGAGGCATGGCTGCTTTCTACCAGTAACAGAGCCTCACCTGTCCACAGGTTATGTGCGCTATTGCAGCCCAACCCAGTTCACTTCAGAGGAGCCGCGCTGCATTTATAGAAACATCCAAAGGACAGTTGTGGTGCTGCTTCCAGAAGCAAGCAGCCATGTTTTCTTCTAAGTCTTAGAGGGGTTCTCTGGGATTTTTTGTCCTTCTTTCTCTCTAATACTTTCTATTACAGCACTAGGACTTAGTTCTTCTGGACTTACAGCACTAGGACTTAGTTCTTCTGGATTTACAGTGCTAGGACTTAGGTCCTCTGGACTTACAGCACTAGGACTTAGTTCTTCTGGACTTACAGCACTAGGACTTAGTTCTTCTGGATTTACAGCACTAGGGCTTAGTTCTTCTGCATTTACAGCGCTAGGACTTAGGTCCACTGGACTTACAGCACTAGGACTTAGTTCTTCTGCATTTACAGCGCTAGGACTTAGGTCCACTGGACTTACAGCACTAGGACTTAGTTCTTCTGCATTTACAGCGCTAGGACTTAGGTCCACTGGACTTACAGCACTAGGACTTAGTTCTTCTGGATTTACAGCACTAGGACTTAGGTTCACTGGACTTACAGGACTAGGACTTAAGTCCACTGGGTTTACAGAGCTAGGACTTAGTTCCACTGGACTTACAGCACTAGGACTTAGTTGCACTGGACTTACAGCACTAGGACTTAGTTGCACTGGACCTGCAGCACTAGGACTTAATTTCACTGGACCGATAGCGCTAGAACTTAGGTCCTCTGGACGTACAGCTCTAGGACTTAGACCCACTGGACATACAGCACTAGGACTAAATTCCACTGGACTTACAGTGCTAAAACTTAAGTCCACTGGACCTACAGCACTAGGACTTAGTTCCACTGGACTTACAGCGCAAGGACTTAGGTCTTTAGGACTTACAACACAAGGACTTAGTTCCACTGGACTTACAGCACATTGGATTTAGGTCCACTTGATTTACAGCACTAGGAATTAGTTCCACTGGACTTACAGCGCTAGGACTTAGCTCAACTGGATTTACAGTGCTAGGACTTAGCTCCACTGGACTTACAGTGCTAAGACTTAGCTCAACTGGATTTACAGTGCTAGGACTTAGGTCCACTGGACTTACAGCACTTGGACTTAGTTCCTTTTCACTTACAGCTCTAGGAGTTAGGTCTTTAGGACTTACAGCACAAGGACTTAATTCCACTGGACTAACAGCGCTAGGACTTAGTTCCACTGGACTTACAGCGCTAAGACTTAGCTCAACTGGACTTACAGCGCTTTGACTTAGGTCCACTGAACTTACAGTGCTAAGACTGAGGTCCACTTAACTCACAGCAATAGAACTTAGTTCTTCTGAACTTACAGCACTAGGTCTAAGTTCCTCTGGACTTGGCGCTAGGATTTAGTACTGTGCTAGGACTTAGTACCCCTGGACTTACAGCACTAGGACTTAGGTCCAGTGGACTTAAAGCACGAGGACTTAGTTGCACTGGACCTATATCTCTGGAACTTAGTTCCACTGGACTTACAGTGCTAGAACTTATTTCCTCTGGACGTACAATGCTAGAACTTAGCTTCACTGAACTTGTAGCACTAGTTCCACTGGTTTTACATTGCTAGGACTTAGGTCCACTGGACTTAGAGCTCTATGACTTAGTTCCTTTGGACTAACAGCGCTATGACTTAGGTTCTCTGGACTTACAGTGCTAGGCCATAGGTCCACTGGACTTACAGCACTAGGTCTTAGTTACACTGGACTTACAGTGCTAGGACTTATCCTCAGGACCTGCAGTGCAAGGACTTAGTTCCAGTGGACTAACAGTGCTAGGATTTAAGTCCTCTGGGTTTACAGTGCTTGAACTTAGTTCCACTGGACTTATAGCACTAAGACTTAGTTCTTCCGGACTTACAGCACTAGGACTTAGCTCCACTGGACTTACAGCACTAGGACTTAATTCCACTGGACTTACAGTGCTAAGACTTAGCTCAACTGGATTCACAGTGCTAGGACTTAGTTCCACTGGACTTACAGCGCTAGGACTTAGGTCCACTGGACATACAACACTAGGACTTAATTCCACTGGACTTACAGTGCTAAGACTTAGCTCAACTGGATTTACAGTGCTAGGACTTAGGTCCACTGGACTTACAGCACTTGGACTTAATTCCTTTTCACTTACAGCTCTAGGAGTTAGGTCTTTAGGACTTACAGCACAAGGACTTAGTTCCACTGGACTAACAGTGCTAGGATTTAGGTCCTCTGGACGTACAGCGCTAGGACTTAGTTCCACTGGACTTACAGCGCTAAGACTTAGGTCCACTGGACTTACAGCACTTTGACTTAGTTCCACTGGACTTACAGTGCTAAGACTTAGTTCCACTGGATTTACAGTGCTATGACTTAGTTCCACTGGACTTCCAGCACCAGGACTTAGTTCCACTGGACTTCCAGCACCAGGACTTAGTTACACTGGACACACAGAGCTAGGACTTAGTTTCACTGGACTTACAGCTTTAGGACATAGGTTCTCTGGACTTACAGTACTAGGACTTAGTTCCCCTGGACTTACAGTGCTATGACTTAGTTACACTGGACACACAGAGCTAGGACTTAGTTTCACTGGACTTACAGCTTTAGGATATAGGTTCTCTGGACTTACAGTACTAGGACTTAGTTCCCCTGGACTTAGAGCACTAGGACTTAGGTCCAGTGGACTTGGCGCTAGGATTTAGTACTGTGCTAGGACTTAGTTCCTGTGGATTTACAGCACTAGGACTTAGTTGCAGTACACTGGACTTACAGTACTAGGACTTAATTCCTTTTCACTTACAGCTCTAGGAGTTAGGTCTTTAGGACTTACAGCACAAGGACTTAGTTCCACTGGACCAACAGTGCTAGGATTTAGGTCCTCTGGACCTACAGCGCTGGGACTTAGTTCCACTGGACTTACAACGCTAAGACTTAGGTCCACTGGACTTACAGCACCAGGACTTAGTTCCACTGGACTTACAGCTCTAAGACTTAGCTCAACTGGACTTACAGCGCTTTGACTTAGGTCCACTGGACTTACAGTGCTAAGACTCAGGTCCACTTAACTCACAGCAATAGAACTTAGTTCTTCTGAACTTACAGCACTAGGTCTAAGTTCCTGTGGACTTACAACACTAGGACTTAGGTCCACTGGACATACCACACTAGGACTTAATTCCACTGGACTTACAGTGCTAAGACTTAGCTCAACTGGATTTACAGTGCTAGTACTTAGTTCCACTGCACTTATAGCACTAGGACTTAGTTCCTCCGGACTTACAGCACTAGGACTTAAAAAAAACCTACCAGTATCAATTCCATCTGGAGGAACCTCCATTGAGACCGAGAATAGAATTGGTGACTATCTTCTGTATGAGAACAATTTCATTTGGGGGAACTGATTGTTACCAAATAATATTTTCTTTGTGATGATTACCTTATGATTGGACACCAGACTGATACATTGTTACTGTCACTGATACATTGTAGCAAACCATCATCACATGAAGGAGATTTGTGCCTCTGATGTGCTTAGCTCGCAGAAGATGATCAAATCTGAAATTCTTCAGCGGTGAGTGGTGTTCGGTCAGGACAGGATCTGGAGCCTCTGGATGTAAATAAGAATGTTCCCGTTCACTGACAGCAAGCAGGGAAATTGCAAACAGTGAAAGATTGAAACTCAAAGTATATGAAAAAGTCACGGAAATGTTCATTTTACCATCATTATGATGGAGACATTTTCTCTTCAGAAGAATATCAGCCCCACGTCCGTGCTGTGGATATCAGGTGCGGCTACGGGCGGTTAATTGCACTGATTTCTTGCATGGGCACAACAATGGTTGATAGTTTGGTCAGACATGTAAATTGTGTTTTGGAGCATTGGCTCTGCACAGGGTCCTAGGACTGTTCCATTAAGACAAATATAGATACCTTCTTTCAGAAACAGTGCCACAGCTGTCTGCAGGTTGTGAGTGGTACTACACCTCGTAAATGAACAGGCCTGACCTGCAATGCCACACACAACCTGTGCACAGGAAGAAAGCAGCCCTGATCTTCTACTCCCGGACAACCCCTTTAATAGACACAAAATAATAAATATGGTAGAGTCGTATCCATGGGTGTAACTATAGTCAGTGTAGAGGGTCAGGCTGTAATCATACCCCCGAGGGGGGTCCTAAATGGCCCCTCTGTCCTTTATAATGGGGCTAGAACTAGAAATAGATATTTAGAGATAGGGTACAAGTTGCAACTTTTCTTTGGGGGCCAAGAGCTTCTAGTTTCCCCTCTGGTTGTAGCAAGGTAACATTCAATTATCCAGTAGATATCCACCAGGTACCGGCTTATCAGACTGACAGTATTCACAGATGATCTCGTCTCGGATTTTCTCCAGAGGTCAACCATAGCTGATGATATCAGAGTTAAAGAGGAGCTCTCACCTCTCCTGACACATCTGTGTTAATAACTTCTTGTATCCCCCATGTAATAACATATCTAGAGCATCTGTTCTCATAGCTTTATGTTGTTCCATTCCTCTGTTCCTGCTAAAAGTTTTGAGTGATTTATTAGCAGTATACAGTGAAGGTCCAGATGGGTGTTACCATTTCGGGGTGTATCTCTGCACAGTCTGATACTATACAATCAGTGCTGTCAGTATTTGACCCAACCAATTCATTTATAACTTCCAGTAGGAATAATAAAGGAACAACACAACATTGAGTTATAAGAATAGCTGCTCCAGAATTATTACATGGGGAATACAAGTACCGGTAGTTACTAAACAGACATGTCAGGAGAGGGGATGGGTCCTCTTTAGTGGACCTTCTTTGTATTGGCTTTCACTATTTTCCTCAGAAGACCAGACCATTAGGCTACATTCACATGACAGTAAAAACGTTTAGAACCTGTTGAATTCAATGGGGGCTATTCACATGAGTTTTTTTTAACTGCCAGTGAATAGCGGCTATCAGAAAATAGGACTTGTCCTATTATTGGCCATTTTCAGACCCAGGGGGAGCCCGCTGAAATCAATGGGACCGTATGTAACGTCCATTTAGACAGGAATGCACCCATCTAAGGGGCATTAAAACAGGTACATAAAAAGCTATTCAGGGGTTAAAATTAAAAAAAAAAAATGTAAAAATCACCTCATCCGTTTGCACTTCTGGGGGACACTCAGTCCTCACTGCAGGCTTCAGGACCTGACGCCCCGACCATGGTGACGTCACATGATGTGACATCATCACACCAGGGAACATCAGGTCCTGCTGCCTCAAGTGAGGGGCGAGTGCTCCATCCCTTGCAAGTGAAGGAGGTTAGGTTTTTTAGTTTTTTATTAAATGGATCTGTCGGCAGTACCAGGGCTAAGGAAGGGGGGAGGCATTCTGTATATTGGGGGCACAATGAGGCACAAATATACATAATGGGGGCATTAAGGGGCTATTATTTATACTGAGGGGGCACCATGTGGGCAATTATTCATAGTGCAGGACACTATGGGGCCATTATTCATACTGGAGGCTGTTTGATGTCCAGAGGGTACTGTGGGGGAGGGGATAAAATATAATGAGGGCACTGCAGGGGTTTCGATGTGAAAAAAAAGTGAATGGACTATATCTGTTAAAAATTGATACAAAATGGATGTAAAACGGTCATAAAAAAACGGCCAGAAAATGGATGTAAAATGGCCATGAAAAATTGACAATGGGCCCATTTGTAACGTCCATTAAATGTATGAATGTGACCTTAGGATCTTCTACTGCTTCCTGCTTTGCCCTCATTTCTTATGCATTGGGTGGTCCTACAGAGGTCAAACTATGAATAGCCTCTTTCCTTCTTCTCCTTCCATACTTAACCCTTCTTTTCCAGGACAACCTAATGAATAGGTCCTTCTTCTGAGGTGTACATGAGCATGAAGTTTCCTCATATACTTAAGGGTTTTATTGACCCATTGATGAGACAGTTTGCGTCCATGTTTCCAAAGGCCAAGACTTCTCCACTACTAGCATTGTCTTTCTTCATCCCTTGGGATCTTGACTTTTTGGCCTTGGCCAACCTGTAGAACCTACGGCCATTACCTTCTAGTGTTGTGTTCTGTGTTTACTCCATCATTCCATGTTCTGGTGGCTTGGCTGGTCAACCTTTTGAAGATCATTTTTGAAGTTATGGCTACTCTCATGTTTTCCATCGTATCGCCTTGAATAATTTCCCTCAACCAAGACTCTTCTCACTTGCAAGTAACCTTGGTAAAAAGAGCGGCTCAGTCTCTTGTCTCCTATGTCTTCTACCTCTTGTTTTGTACCTCAAGAAAAATTGGACACAAACATAACATTTATGGAAAAGAAGGCTCTTCAAGACCATTGTCATTGTAATTTACCACTAAGTCCCCGGTGTGATTTATAATATCTTGTCATATGAAGGGTGTCTAGTCAGGAGAATGTGGCTCCTCAGACAAGAGCCTGTTAATGGTTATAGATAACGGAGGACAATTATCTACTACACTGTATATTTCATCAGTTCATCAATTGATCTAAATTTGTCAAATAGACTTTCAGGAATTTATAGCAGCCATTAGTGAGGCGTCTTTGAATAATATCCTCAGATCTGCCTATTTCAGAAAATTGAAATATTGGATTTTTTCAAAAATTACACAAGAATTAGTGGTGAGAGGTTAATTATGTTGGAATCCATTGTGGTGAGAAGCTTATGTTGATGTTAAAGGAAGCTTGAGGTGGCCTTGGGTTTACATACATGGACTGGAGACATCATTGAGCTATGTACTTATTAACCTGAGATGTTTACCCAATTGATTCCAGCTTCAGTGGTAGCATCAAAGAGGTCTCTTAAAGGGGTTGTCCCACGAAAAATATTCTACAGTTTTAAAACCAGCACCTGAATCTGAGTACTTCTGTAATTGCATGTAATTAAAAATTTTCTATAGATACTGAGTTATTTAATAAAATGTTTCTGTATAGTGCCACTTAATTTCTTATTTCTTTGTCCTGCTCACTGAGAAGGCCGCACATGCTCAGTTTCATCTTTCAACTGCCTCCAGAGCTGTGATAGGGGGAGCTGAGACACGCCCCCTGAGCTGCAGCAGAAAAGACACTCCCCTTGAGCTTTCAGCTTGATATAAATCTAACAGAGCAATGAATGTAGAGATCTCTGGATCCATGTGAGGTACAGGGCTGATTCTAGCTTTGTTAGAAAGAGACTGTCATGTACTGTATGATGTCTGATTTTCATTTCTTTCATTATTCATGGGATAACCCCTTTAAGTCAGATTAGGGACATTGGATCCCATCAGCCACCCAGATCTTGAGCCATTATCCAACTATTCTGTCTGCCTTGGCTAAAGTTGACCATACACATTAAGCTACTGTCCACAGGACTGGCCAAACTTAAAAGCAGATATTAGGGAAGGAAAGATATAGCAATTGGATTTTCACATGCCCAATCCATTTGCTCTTAGGAGAGATAAGCCACAGTGAGAGGACTCATACGCAAGCACTGAAAAAATTGTGCCATGTTCCATTGGATGCCATATTCCCAAGATATTTTCCCCTAGAAGCAATGGTTCCAGAGCAGGATATGGGTGTAGGTATAGGGAGCAAAACAAAAACAGTCGAACTTAAGTCCTAGTGCTTGAAGAGGCCCAATTGGACATGAGCAAATGTCTTAAAATTCGGTTCAAGTCCTAATAAATTAGGCCCGAATCGAAACACGAAATTTGAATTTGTCGGAACGTTTTGAGAGATTGGGGTCGATTTTTCCAAATTTTAGAATCTTTTCGCTCATCTCTAATCCCAATTTGGGCCACATAAGAAGTCCAGTATCATAACTGGTTGGTGGAGGCCCTGTTACAGAATTGGGGCCACTTAGAGCATTAACTTACTCTGACAGTGCAGTACAATACGGGGCACATGGAGTGTCTATGGCCCTGTATTGAGCCATGGTGCTACCATTGGGAGTCATAGGGACAGACTCCATGCATATACCATATTCATGAGGCTGAAATTTTCTTATACGACTTCACTTTCCTCTGTGTCTGTTTGCTCCTATGTTTCCAAAGTCAAAGCCTTCTCCACTACTAACATTGTCTTCCTTTATCCCTTGGGATCTTGACTTTTTGGCCTCGGTCAACCTGTTGAAACTGTGACCATTACCTTCTAGTGCTGTGTTCTTTGTTTACTCCATCATTCCATGTTCTGGTGTTCTTGGCTGGTCAACCTTTTGAAGATCATGCTAAGATATGGCTACTATCATGTTTTCCATTGTATCACTTTGAATTATTTCCCTCAACCAAGACTATTCCCACTGGAAAGTAACCTTGGTAAAAAGAGAGGCTCAGTCTCTTATCTCCTGGGTCTTGTACCTCTTGTCTTGTACGTAAAGAAAAATTGGACACAAACAGAATTGGGACCACTTAGAGCTTTAACTTACTCTGACAGTGCAGCACAATATGGGGGCACATGGTGTAACGGGGAGCCGGCGGCGCGCTTCCCCTCTGCCGTGCCGCCGGTCTCCCAGGAGTGCGCCGGAGCGAGGATGCAGGACGCAGGTTGCGCCACATGACCAAATTTGGTGCATATTTGAGCGCTGGTCACGTTTGGCCAACGCTCGGTATGCAAATGAGGTCATGTGACGCTGGCCCCGTCACATGACCCAGTGGAGGGCTATTTAAAGCCACTAGTTGTCCTCCCTAATCGCCTGTGATTAGCGTTACTACTTTGATCAGTGCTTGTGCGACTTAGTGTTTGATTGCTGTTTGACCCTGACCTTGGACTTTGGACTTCGACCTCTCTTTGCTTCACCCCCGGTATTGACGTTATCTCCTGTGCATAACCCGGCTTGCTGACTATTCTATATTGTGTTTGTTTCGTCTGTGTTTGTCTCTCCAATTGTTCCCTGTTCCTCCCTGTGCACTTATACAGAGCAGGGACCGTCACCGTGGTTGTCCGCGGCCGCCTAGGGCCGACTGAGGCAAGCAGGCAGGGAGAGAACGGGGGGGGTATTCAGTACAGGGCGCACCTTCCCTTGTCTCCCCCGTGACAGAATCACAGGCCATACTAAATGGAGCCGTTGCGAGTTCTCACGGATCATATAGGTGACATGGCTCAGATGATCCAGGATCTGGCCGAGAGAATCCAACACCAGGAGCAGCTGCAAACTGCACCCGCAGCCCGCTCCCTCCATTATTGAACCCCATATAAGGTTGCCCGATCGGTTTGTGGGTAACCGAAAGACTTTCCGTTCTTTCCAGGAAAGTTGCAAATTATATTTTCGTTTACGCCCACACTCCTCGGGTTCTGAGCAGCAGCGGGTAGGAATAATTATTTCCTTGCTGCAAGGGGATCCGCAGGAGTGGGCTTTCTCATTGCCATCTGACTCCCCATGTCTGTTGTCTGTGGAGGCCTTTTTCCAGGCCTTAGGTCTTTTGTATGAAGAACCAGACTGGGCCACTGTAGCAGAAACTCAGCTCAGGAACATTCAGCAGGGAAACCGCCCAGTAGAGGATTACTGTGCAGAGTTCAGGAAGTGGTGTGTCTCCTCTGGGTGGAATGACCCAGCTTTGAGAAGCCAGTTTAGGGTGGGGCTGTCAGACCAACTCAAGGATCTTCTGGTTTGTTATCCTACTCCTGACTCCCTAGAGACGACCATGACTTTAGTTATTAAGCTGGATCGACGGGTGAGAGAAAGACAGAGGGAACGATCAAGTACTCCTCAAGCTGTCGTCCTGCCTGAGTTTCCTCCTCTGAGTCCACCTCCTGCCAAGGTCCCGGAGTCCATGCAGGTTAGGAGGTATCCTGAAAAACCAAAGACGTTTAAAGGGAGCCTGCTTCTACTGCGGTGAGGTGAACCACTGGCTCCAGCAGTGTCCAAAACTTCCGCCCTCTAGGAGATCTCCGGTGGGAAGTAAGGTAACCCCAGCAGTGGTAAGGAGAAAGATTTTAGTACCCATCTCCATTGCATATGATCAATTCAGGGGTTCTGGAAAGGCTTTTGTTGACTCTGGTTCTGCTGCTAATTTTATTAATTTTGATTTTGTACAGTCTGTGGGTTTACCGATGGTCCCTTTAAGGGAGGGTATTCAAATTATCGCCCTCGACTCCACTCCCCTAAATAATGGGAGGATCGAGTTCTGTAGCCCTAGTGTGACCCTGACGGTTGGAATTTCGCATTCCGAAAAATGTGTTTTTTGGGTTTTAAAAAATTTACCGGCTGACCTAGTTCTTGGTTTACCTTGGTTGCAGGACCACAATCCTGTAATCAATTGGTCAACAGGTGAATTAGAAAAATGGGGGCTGAATTGTGACAAGTGTTGCAAATCTGTATTGCAGTTGGGAGGTACTACTGAGTCTCTTTTCTTACCTGAGTACATCAACGATTTTTCGGACGTTTTCTCCATGTCCGAGACTGAGTTCCTCCCTCCTCACCGGCAATATGATTGTGCCATCGATATTATTGAGGGGTCCAGATATCCCAAGGGCCGTATCTATAATCTCTCTACTCCAGAGCGTCAGTCTATGAGGGATTATCTCAAGGAGAGTCTGGCCAAGGGTCACATCCGGCCTTCTGTTTCTCCCATGGGGGCAGGATTTTTCTTTGTCGGAAAAAAGGATGGAGGGTTGAGGCCCTGTATCGATTACAGGGAACTCAATAAAATTACTGTTAAGAACAGGTACCCGCTGCCCCTTATTCCTGATTTGTTGAATCAGGTTCAGGGTGCTTGTTAGTTTACTAAGCTAGATCTGAAGGGGGCGTACAACCTGATCAGAATCCGTGAGGGTGATGAATGGAAAACTGCCTTTAATACCCCGGAGGGTCATTATGAGTACCTAGTAATGCCCTTCGGGTTAAGTAATGCTCCTGCGGTGTTCCAAAATTTTGTCAATGACATTTTTAGACCATTTATTGGAAAATTTGTAATTGTCTATATTGATGACATCTTGATTTTTTCTACAGACTGGGAGAGTCACGTATCCCACACCAGGCAAGTGCTGGAGGTGTTGCGTGAGAACAAGTTGTTTGTCAAAGGGGAGAAGTGTATCTTTGGTGTTCAGGAAGTGACCTTTTTGGGATACATTCTCACCCCTTTTTCCTTCAAAATGGACCCGGGTAAGGTACAGGCCATTGTAGAGTGGGTGCGACCTTCCTCTCTGAAGGCGCTCCAGCGATTTCTGGGTTTTACTAATTTCTATCGGAAATTTATCAAAAATTTTTCTGTTATAGCCAAACCCATTACGGATTTGACCCGCAAGGGAGCTGATTTAGTCAACTGGTCCCCTGCAGCTATTGAAGCTTTTGAAAAGCTAAAGCGGTTTTTTGTTGATGCTCCTGTGCTGATCCAGCCTGATCAAAATAAGCCGTTTGTAGTTGAGGTGGATGCATCTGAAGATGGTGTGGGGGCTGTACTGTCCCAGGGGTCTTCCACCTTAACTAATCTCAAGCCATGCGCCTTCTTCTCCCGCAAGTTCTCTCCTGCCGAGAGAAACTATGACATTGGTAATAGGGAGTTACTAGCAATCAAGTGGGCATTTGAGGAATGGCGTCATTTTTTAGAAGGGGCATTACACCGCATTATGGTCCTCATGGATCATAAGAATTTGATGTTTCTGGAATCTGCTAAGCGATTGAATCCCAGACAGGCGAGGTGGGCTTTGTTCTTTACTCGTTTTGACTTATGTGTTACCTTCAGGCCCGGAAGCAAGAACATTAAGGCCGATGCCTTATCCCGAAGTTTCCAGGCGTATCAGCCTCCTGACGTCCCTCCTGAGCCCATCCTGCCAGCTGACATCATCGTAGCCGCTACCTCATCTGATCTCGCTTCTGAAATCTCGGCAGGACAACATCTTGCTCCCACTGGTACTCCCAATGACAAGTTATTTGTGCCAGCTCATTTGCGGTTGCGACTGCTGGGGTGAGTGCCATAGCTCTGTTTTATGTGGACATCCTGGTATCAATGCCACCAAGGAGTTGGTCTCTAGGCAGTATTGGTGGTCGTCAATCTCCAGAGATGTTCAGGCTTTTGTAAACTGCGTGCAATACTTGTGCCAGGTCCAAGAATCCCAAGACTCGGCCTATGGGTGAGTTGCGTCCATTACCCATACCTGGTAGACCTTGGTCACATCTGTCCATGGACTTCATCACGGATTTGCCATGCTCTGAGGGTAAAACCGTGATTCTTGTAGTGGTGGACAGATTCAGCAAGATGTGTCACTTTATTCCTTTGTGTAAATTACCCTCTGCAAAGGTTTTGGCTTCCGTATTTATGGACCACATAGTTAAACTACACGGTGTTCCTGAGAATATTGTTTCTGACAGGGGGGTGCAGTTTGTGTCTAAATTCTGGAGGGCCTTCTGTAAGAAGATTGATATTTCCTTATCCTTTTCGTCAGCCTTTCATCCAGAGACCAATGGTCAGACTGAACGTCTTAATCAGTCCGTTGAGCAATATCTCAGATGTTATGTTGCTGATAACCAGCATGTGTGGGCCAGATTCCTGTCTCTGGCCGAGTTCGCGATTAATAACCGTGTGAATTCGTCTTCTGGGGTATCGCCGTTTTTCTGCAACATGGGGTTTCATCCGCGCTTTGGCTCCTTTTCTCCAGCTGTTTCGGCGGTCCCAGAGGCCAATGCTCTCTCTCAGGAACTGTGCACAGTTTGGGCACAGGTTCAGTCGAACCTGGAAAGAGCCCAAAGGATTCAAAAAACTAAGGCCGATAAGAAACGTTCTAAGGGTGTGAATTTCAAGGTGGGGGACATGGTATGGTTGTCAACTAAAAATCTACGTATGAAAGTACCATCCTATAAGTTTGCGCCTCGCTTCATTGGTCCATACAGGATCACCAAGGTGATCAATCCGGTGTCGTTTGAATTGTGTTTACCTGACTCCCTTCGTGTTCACAATGTTTTTCATATGTCTTTGCTTAAGCGTTATGTTGCTCCCGCTGGTCCAGAGGAACTGCCCCCGCCTCCGGTCGAGGTGGAGGGGACAAGTGGAGCACGAGATTCATAGAATCATTGACGTTAGGAAAGTCCGGAATTCCTTCCAGTACCTTGTACACTGGAGGGGATTTGGGCCTGAGGACAGATCTTGGGTACCGCTGAGCAGGATGCATGCAGACGCACTTGTTAGGAGTTTTCATCGACAGCATCCTGAAAAGCCGGTTCCTCCAGCTAAGGGTCCGGTGGCCCCTCGTGAAGGGGGGGGTACTGTAACGGGGAGCCGGCGGCGCGCTTCCCCTCTGCCGTGCCGCCGGTCTCCCAGGAGTGCGCCGGAGCGAGGACGCAGGTTGCGTCCTCGTCTCCATGACGACACTCACAGGAAAGGGTCCGGCACACGCACTGATACAGCGCGTCCGGCGTCCTCCCCGCCCCCCTAGTAAACGAGCAGGCGGGGACATCTGAGCGCTGGTCTGGGCAACCAGCGCTCAGAACATTTATTATATACCTGGTTTTGGGTCATGTGGCGCTGGCCACGCCACATGACCAAATTTGGTGCATATTTGAGCGCTGGTCACGTTTGGCCAACGCTCGGTATGCAAATGAGGTCATGTGACGCTGGCCCCGTCACATGACCCAGTGGAGGGCTATTTAAAGCCACTAGTTGTCCTCCCTAATCGCCTGTGGTTAGCGTTTCTACTTTGATCAGTGCTTGTGCGACCTTGTGTTTGATTGCTGTTTGACCCTGACCTTGGACTTGGACTTCGACCTCTCTTTGCTTCACCCCCGGTATTGACGTTATCTCCTGTGTATGACCCGGCTTGCTGACTATTCTGATATTGTGTTTGTTTTGTCTGTGTTTGTCTCTCCAATTGTTCCCTGTTCCTCCCTGTGCACTTATACAGAGCAGGGACCGTCACCGTGGTTGTCCGCGGCCGCCTAGGGCCGACTGAGGCAAGCAGGCAGGGAGAGAACGGGGGGGTATTCAGTACAGGGCGCACCTTCCCTTGTCTCCCCCGTGACACATGGACTGCCTAAGGTCCCGTAGTGAGACATGGTGCTACCATTGGGAGTCGTAGGGACAGGCTCCATGAATATACCGTATTCATGAGGCCAAAGATTCACTTTTCTCTGTGTCTAAATTATTAATCAAAATTTCATTAAATTGAAAAGTCTGAACCCGGGCCCATTATTACACTGAAGCTGGTTAAACCAGTTCAGATGATTTGACTAAGCGCAACGCAGTGCAGGACCATTGTGTTGTCCGGATGGGATCTTAGCGGCTTCAGCTCGGCTCCCTCCGAGCACTGTTTTGTGGAAATAAAGGGAAGGCAGAGACTGTCTTTTATTTTATTCCCTCAATGTTATGCAAATGTAATCACACTTTACTACTTAGATTGACTTGAATGGATATTATTTTAATTGGTTTTCAAAAACGTCTTGATGATGTTAAATCCCTCAGAATTGTGATGGATTGTTGTGTGAGTCGGCAATTCTGACTGATTTCACTTTATTACCATTAGTTTGCAAGTCTATGCGCTTTTCTGGAGCAAAAATGGAATCTGATCAAAAATTAGTCAAATGTAATTTGTAAATAATCAGCTTAGAATATAGTGGGTTTTGTCATTCATGAAGGTGACTTGTGGGCTTAAAAGGGTTGTCCAGAAGGATAAGATTTATTTTATATAAGTGACAGAAAGAGCAAAATAAAAAAAAGAATCTTTACTCACCTCACCGATTCCCTGAAACTGCCATTCCAGTACTTATCAGGTCCTCGTTGGTTTCCACTTCCTGAACTCAGCTCAACAAACAGGAAGTTGCAAAGGATGGTGCTAAGGAGGGCAACTCCTGCCATTTCCTGTTTGTTGAGTAAAGGGCAGGAATTGGGTTCCTTGCACCCTGCCACCTGTGAGCCTAACATCAAGGGAAACATAGTCACCACCAGGCAGGATATTGCCAAAGTCCCAGGTGTGCCTTGAGAGGAAGAAGGGTTGTGTCCATTTATTCACTGCTCGTGGCCTGAGGGAGAGTTGGGAGTAGGATCAGCCACCATGAGGACTTGAATCACCCTCATTGCCTTAGTCACCACTTCCATCCTCTCCACCCCACTCCTCCCCCTGCAGGCGGCGCATGGCCACAACAGTGGCATGGATTCATTGGGGTAATGCTTCTTTTTTACCTATTGAGCCCTTTTATATAAGCATTTTTATTCCACGGAACAGAATTTTTCACATGCCAAAGCGACAGGGTGCCTAGACCCTCACAAATTGTTGTCCTTGGATACACAAGGTTAGCAGTGCGTGGAATCATAGACGTCTGTGAGTCCATATACAGGTGTCTCCCTCAAGCAAGGTGGACCAAAATCAAAGGAGCCTGGCCACCACCTGAGCATCCTCTATGGTTTCAGCATTTGTTGGGGGGTTTCAACAACCAGGTCCCCATTACCAAAACATTTGGAAAACAAGTTATTCTTTAAAAATATTAAGGCATTTTATAAGACTGACTCGTTTCGATCAGGTCACTTGAACATGACATGGTCCACTAGACCACCAAGGAAAAGAAACCTCCCCAATTAATCTCCAAAATTTGAGACATAGCTAACATGTCTACCAAGGTAGCTAATTAGGAATAGGTTCCCTCTGTAGACCACCAACAACTAGATGCTTTTCCATTGGGTCACCAAGAAGAGGGCTCTTCTCCATATCAAAATCACATCATGATGAGGTTCAGAGAGATGAAGTTCAAGTTTCGAGTTGTTGGAAGCTTCATTGCAGGTGGAGGTGGCACTGGATAGCAATATTCTTTAGGAAACTGTATGTTTTGTAAGGGATTTATTGCCTACAGATGGGACACCGTGGTTGTATGGAACCCTGTAATCTCTGGTGGTGGGACTGTCTGAGGAAACCCAAACAGTCCTATGTTCTATTCCCAGGTTGTGGGACCTCCTCCCTGGTCCTGAAGTACCACACTGGTAATTGTGCTATAATAATACAATTTCCATGGATAGACCGCCGTCTGGAATCCGGTATTTTGAAATATTTACAATGTCTTATCAAGTGAAACATATTTAATTGCAGGAGAAGTTGGTGATGATAAAGAAAGCTCCTCATCACCCCAGGCTCGGTCATAAAGGTTGAAATCTACAAGAATTTTACCGCAGTCAGAAAATTCATATTGGTTTTACAAGGACATTTATTAGCGATACAGTTCTCCTTGGACGGCGATGTTTACTGCTCACATATCAAAGCAAATATTTGTGCAAAATCTATAGAAAACAGAGGTATTTGTCTCTGGTAAGTTCAGCGTTGATGTCGCCAACTCCGTATTGATCAGAGGAGGTGGGGAGTTCATCTCTGTCTGCAGAAAATCTTACTTTTCTCCACTTTTATAGGGTTCAAAGTAAGGCCGTTTACACTGAGACAGAAGCTCCAGGGACCTAAATCTATAATATGCCCTCCCCCATGTGTCATTTATAATACTGATATCTTCTTATAGAATGTGGTAGAAGGGCTTCAAAGAATCTGCGACTGCCACCTGTGCACCCCCACAGCTATACCAGGACACTATAGGATTAGAACCATTGCCGGTGACGTTGTAAATAAGTGTGACAAAACATGTAGACCCTGAGATCACCACTTGAATGACATAATGTCTGACCGGTTACTCTTGATTCTTATATAGTGACAAAATAATGCCGCCATACAGTGCTCAAATAACACCACCATAAACCAACCAAATAATACCACTTTATAATGACCAAATACCATCATACACTGCTCAAATGAAACAACCATACAGTGACCACATAATACCACCATACAGTGTTCAAATAATACCACCGTATAGCATTCACCGTACATACACCATACAGTGCTTAAAGGGGTTTTCCAGGATTGTAATATTGATGACCTATCCTCAGAATAGGTCATCAATACCAGATCGGTGGGAGTCACTTGGCACCCCTCCCCAGAATGAAGGTAGCCTATCCGAATGTGTGGCTGTGCCTGGTGTTGCAGCGTTCAGACCCTATACATTGATAGTATACTTTAAAGGGGTTCTTAGGATAGGTCATCAGACTGAAGGGGCTCCAACTCCCTTCATTTTCACTGATCACCAGGCTCCAGACCTCCACCAGTCCATCCATTGTGTAGTGCCAGTGCTTACAGTACTGCTTGTGCAAACAGCTGAGCAACGGAAGTGTCGGGAGTTGGATCCTGACCAATCTCATAAAAAGTAATCAATACTTAAAGGGGTTATCTGGGAATTAATATTGAAGACCTATACTTAGATCCGTGGAGACCTAACACCCGGGACCCCCGCCGATCTGGTGTTAGAAGAGGCCAGGCGCTCTGTGAACTCTTTCTAGGACATGTGATGTCACTGTACATTGGTCACATGGCCTACTTCCAGCACAGCCCCATTCTAGTCAATGGAGGTGAGCTGCAGTACCAAGCACAGCCACTAGACAATGTACGGCACTGTGCTTGATAAGCTTCCGTGAGGCCACTGAGCTTGAGTACCACAGTTTTCTGAGACAGCTGATCGGCAGAGGTGTCGGAGCGTGGACCCCAGCCGATGCAGATAGGTCATCAGTATTATTTCCTGGATATGCTATTAATATGTGGTTGGTAATGGTCTGCCTCCTGAGATACCTCGCAGGGCTAGATAAAGCACAGTAGTCCCTTTGACCTTTTTCCGACACAAAGGGATCTGTGTGTGGTTTGTACGAATGGAGACACATAAATCTGCACAAGAGCTGTAAACAAAATTTTGGAAGAGGTGTTTTTAAATCTAGATTATTTAGGAAATTGCTGCTTTTTTTTCATTTTAGATGAATAGAAGGAATTAAAAATTTGGTACAAAATAATATCTGCCATCTACGCAGCTCTCTCTTTGAAGCAGACACTAGGTTCCTCGCAGGCACTTTTTAGCGTAATTTTTGTATTAGCGAGGCTTTTTACAGTGCAACTGTTGGAATAATGGCTCTCAGCATGCCCACAACCGATGTGAAGGGAATACGGCTATTTATCTACAGTGAAAAAGAGAGATTGTGTTATCTGCGAGAAGCGCTAACCTTCCTGAGCTTCTGGAAAACTTTTTAGATCAAGAAACATTCAAAAAAATGACTTAAAGGCAGCATCATTTCCTGTGGCTCTCAGATCTGTTCTCGCTGGCGACGATGCAACTGCAATAAAATCATAATTACCAGAAGAACAGAGGAGCCGTTTGTTTCATCGCATACAACAGATTATACAAGTGTCTGTCATGGGGACCACAGCAGTTAAATCCGATGACTGTACTGGCAGCTGGTAAAGTGAAATAGTATTAAAATAGGGATTTCATAAAGGTAAAAGGCTCCTTTTTTGCTGTTAATTTGCTTCCTAAATGCAGAATTAAGTAACTTTCTAAATAGTCTTCTTTAAAAAGTTTCTACCATTCTGCTGCTGTAGAGTCAATGCAACTCCTTCACATAGCTGGCTGTGCTGCTGCTTCTGACACAGATTTAACAGCATACTGCTCCTAGCTGTGTAGGCTCTCTTTCCTCCACTGTCAAAATTGGCTGTGCACTCCACGGCAGAAACTGTGACGGTTTCTGCCACTGTTATTCACTTTGGATCCGCTTTGTATTTAGTTCCACTGAATAGGGCTAAACCACACGTGGTCACTTCACCGAGGGACATCACCAAATTGTTCCTGGATGGTTGGGAGAAGTTGCTTTTGGAGGAGGTGTTGATCCTATTCTTTTTTCATGGCACTGTTTTTAGGCTAAACTGTGAGAGACCCCACTCCTGTGGACTCAGGGTGACTTACTGTTGGCATGTGCAGCGAGGAGAAGGCTTTTGGAGGAAGGTCTGTTGTCAAGAAGGGCAGCAAATAAGCCACTTCTCTCCAAGAAAGGCATCACATACCAACTGACATTCTGCAGGAAGTACAGGGATTGGGCTGCAGGGGGCTGAGGGAAAGTTTTCTCACGTGAAGCCCTCTCCAGACTGTTTGGGACATCTGGTAAACTGATTGTCTGGAGAAGAAAAGATGAGAGCTACCATGAGTCCAGGAAAGCATCCTGATACCATTCACGTGTGAGGTTTCGTCTCATCCAAGGGAATGGACCCACCCTTGGAATCACCCGTATGAAACAGAGGTGTTACCTTGGAAACCCCTGCTCTTCCATGTATTGCATGGATGCCTATTCATGTACGCAGCACTACAACCATAACTGTCCTAGTGGTCAGCCGGGGGTTGCAGCTGCCAGGCCATAATGAGGCATCCCATAGTCATTAATTATCATGTATGATACATACTGGTGGCATCTTTATAATGTCTGTTTATGGGTCATACTTTGCTGCACTTACATGTCATCATGGCTGCTCAGCGATTGGATAAGGTTGGCTGCTTAAGGTAATATCTTATGTTTCCTGCTATTGATAAGGTTGTCTTATCCAGTTATTAATAAATCATCTACTAATGTACTGTGTAATGACACGCAATTACCAAAGCAATTTATCACCATGCTCCACTGCACACGTTAGTCTTCTCCTCATATGTGCATGGAATGTGCTCACCATGATTATTAGGAATGGTTGTATAGATGTATACTGTCAATAGCTGGTAATATATCGCCTTCCCTCTTCAGATCTACCCTATTCAGGTAAAGTTTTCTAGGAAAGTAAAGTACTCCCCAACCTCATCTCAGCATACAACTATATCACAAAATGGACACCTGGAAAACCAGAAAAGGAACACCTGGAGAATGTAATGCGATTGAGCTAAGATGGACAAAGTATAAACAGCTAGTGGTGCGTAGTCAAAGATCACACAACTAAGGTGGTGCCCCCTTTATTTTTGGTTTATTTTTGGTTTCACATAGCCATAAATATTCAGACCCTGTGCTATAACACTTGACACTTATTTCTGGAGGCCTTCCATTTCTTTTGATCATCTCTGAGATGTTTCTAAACCTTAAATTGTAGTCTCCTGTGGTAAATTCAGTTGATTGGACGTGATTAGGAAAGACCAAGCCCTGTCTCACAGCTCACAATGCATATCAGAGCAAAAACCAAGCTATGAGGAGGAAAGAACCACCTCTAGAGATCAAGGACAGGATTGTGTGGAGCAGTAATCTGGTCACAGTGATTTCCATAATTCTTAAATGGAAGAAGTTTGGAACAACCAGAATTCTTGCTAGAGCTGCCCCCCCCCTCCAAAACATCATGGAGAAAGGTGTTGGTAAGAGAGGTGACCAATAACCCAATGGTCACCCTGGCTGAGCTCCAGAGATCCTGTGTGCAGATGGGAGAAATTTTGAGAAGGTCAACCCTCACTGCAATACTCCTCCAATCTAGGCTTTATGGCACAGAGTGGACAGAAAGAAGCCTCTGCTCAGTAAAAAACACATGAAAGCTGCCCGGAGTTTGCAAGAAAAGCATCTAAAGGACTCTCAGACTGTGAGAAATAAGTTTCTCTAGTCTGATGAAACTAAGATTTAACTTTTTGGCCTCAAATCTAAGTGGCATCATGTCTGGAGGAAACCAGGCACTGGTCCTCTCCTGCCCACTACCATCCCTACAGTGAAGCATGGTGGTGACAGCAGCATCATGCTGTGGGGGTATTTTTAGTAGCTGGGATAGGGAGACTGGTCAGAGCTGAGGGAAAGCTGAATGGAGCAAAGTACTGAGATATTCTTAATGAAAACCTGATCCAGAGCTATGGATCTCAGACTGGGCCGAAAGTTCACCTTCCAACAAGACAATGACCCTAAGCACACAGCCAAGACCACACAAGCATGGCTTAGGGACAACTCTGTGAATGTCCTTGAGTGGCCCAGCCAGAGCCTGACTTGACCCCAATCAAACACCTCTGAAGATACCTGAAAATGCCTGTCTACCGATGGTCCTCATCCAACCTGACAGAGCTTTAGAGGATTTTCAAAGAAGAATGGAAGAAAATCCCCAAATCCCAGTGTGTAAACCTTCTGGCATCATACCCAAGAAGACTGGAGGCTGTAATCACTGCCAAAGGGGCTTCAACTAACTTCAATGCAAGACTTTAGATTTTCTTTTTCAAAAAATCAGCAAAGATTTTGACCATTCTGTTTTAACTTTGTCATTATGGGGCATTAAAGGGTTTCTGTCACCAGAAATAACCCTATTAAACCAAGTGTCATTTGCAATGAGCAAATGACACTTGATGCCAGTAATGTTACTATTATACTTCTCAGTAACGGCGTTTTGCTAAAAATAGCGATTTTATAATATGCTAATGACCTCCCCTAGGTGCAGTAGGCGTGAACCTGCACCTAGGAGAGGCCATAATAACGCCTCTTACCACGCCCCCGGTCGCGCTGATTGACAGGGCCGGGCAGCCAGCTCTTTCGGCTCCCGGCCCTGTACGAGCCCGAAATCCCGCGCCTGCGCAGTAATGAAGCCGGGACCCGGGCGGGCGCCGGCTCTCAATGCGCGCTGATCGCAATGCGCAGGCGCGGGATCAGCGCGCATTGAGAGCCGGCGCCCGCCCGGGTCCCGGCTTCATTACTGCGCAGGCGCGGGATTTCGGGCTCGTACAGGGCCGGGAGCCGAAAGAGCTGGCTGCCCGGCCCTGTCAATCAGCGCGACCGGGGGCGTGGTAAGAGGCGTTATTATGGCCTCTCCTAGGTGCAGGTTCACGCCTACTGCACCTAGGGGAGGTCATTAGCATATTATAAAATCGCTATTTTTAGCAAAACGCCGTTACTGAGAAGTATAATAGTAACATTACTGGAATCAAGTGTCATTTGCTCATTGCAAATGACACTTGGTTTAATAGGGTTATTTCTGGTGACAGAAACCCTTTAAGTGCAGAATTATGGGTAAAAACTGATTTTTTTTTTTTAGCCCAAGGTGGCAACATAATAAAATGTGAAAAATGAGTATGAAAACTTTCCGAATGCATTGTATGTGAAGGTATGTGGTGGCATCTCCCATTGCAACCATACAGGCTGCTACTCTAGCATGGTAGAGTAGTACTAATAATGACAACATCAGATCGTATGGAAAACCCATGATTTGTTCTGAAAATGCTGAAAAATTTCATCTCAACAAAAGAAAAAATGTATGATGATGGAATACAGTGCAGTCACACAGTCTATGTAGCAGGTTAGAGTGTGATTGGTGATGTCATAGAGGGAGCACAGTGCAGTCACACAGTCTATGTAGCAGGTTAGAGTGTGATTGGTGATGTCATAGAGGGAGCACAGTGCAGTCACACAGTCTATGTAGCAGGTTAGAGTGTGATTGGTGATGTCATAGAGGGAGCACAGTGCAGTCACACAGTCTATGTAGCAGGTTAGAGTGTGATTGGTGATGTCATAGAGGGAGCACAGTGCAGTCACACAGTCTATGTGGCAGATTAGTATGTGATTGGTGATGATGTCATAGAGGGAGCATAGTGCAGTCACACAGTCTATGTAGCAGGTTAGTGTGTGATTGGTGATGATGTCATAGAGGGAGCACAATGCAGTCACACAGTCTATGTGGCAGATTAGTATGTGATTGGTGATGATGTCATAGAGGGAGCACAGTGCAGTCACACAGTCTATGTAGCAGGTTAGTGTGTGATTGATGATATCATAGAGGGAGCATAGTGCAGTCACACATTGTATGTAGCAGGTTAGTGTGTGATTGGTGATGATGTCATAGAGGGAGCACAGTGCTGTCACACAGTCTATGTAGAAGGTTAGTGTTTGATTGGTGATGATGTCATAGAGGGAGCACAGCGCAGTCACACAGTCTGTGTAGCAGGTTAGTGTGTGATTGGTGATGATGTCATAGAGGGAGCACAGTGCAGTCACACAGTGTATGTAGCAGGTCAGTGTGTGATTGGTGATTATGTCATAGAGGGAGCACAGTACAGTCACGCAGTCTATGTAGCAGGTAAGTGTGTGATTCGTGATGTCATAGAGGGAGCACAGTGCAGTCACACTGTCTATGTAGCAGGTTAGTGTGTGATTTTTGATGATGTCATAGAGGGAGCACAGTGCAGTCACACAGTCTATGTAGCAGGTTAGTGTGTGATTGGTGATGACGTCATAGAGGGAGCACAGTGTAGTCACACAGTGTATGTAGCAGGTTAGTGTGTGATTGGTGATGATGTCATAGAGGGAGCACAGTGCAGTTACACAGTCTATGTAGCAGGTTAGTGCAGTGATTTTCAACCAGTGTGCCTCCAGCTGTTGCAAAACTACAACTCCCATCATGCCCAGGCAGCCTACAGCTATCAGCCTACAGAAGGGCATGGTGGGAGTTGTAGTTTTGCAACAGCTGGAGGCACACTGGTTGAAAATCACTGGGTTAGTGTGTGATTGGTGATGATGTCATAGAGGGAGCACAGTGCAGTCACACAGTGTATGTAGCAGGTTAGTGTGTGATTGGTGATGATGTCATAGAGGGAGCACAGTACAGTCACACAGTCTATGTAGCAGGTTAGTGTGTGATTGGTGATGATGTCATAGAGGGAGCACAGTGCAGTCACACAGTGTATGTAGCAGGTTAGTGTGTGATTGGTGATGATGTCATAGAGGGAGCACAGTGCAGTCACACAGTCTATGTAGCAGGTTAGTGTGTGATTGGTGATGACGTCATAGAGGGAGCACAGTGCAGTCACACAGTGTATGTAGCAGGTTAGTGTGTGATTGGTGATGATGTCATAGAGGGAGCACAGTGTAGTCACACAGTCTATGTACAGTAGCAGGTTAGTGTGTGATTGGTGATGATGTCATAGAGGGAGCACAGTGCAGTCACACAGTCTATGTATAGCAGGTTAGTGTGTGATTGGTGATGATGTCATAGAGGGAGCACAGTGCAGGCATACTGGCAATTTAGCAAATGATATTTGCCTTTGCTTTGTGTTGTCCGGATTTGCAGAGACTTCTAGACTGTACCAACCCCTGTAGATGCTAATAGCTATGATTAATACCTTAGTAAATCCGCCGGTTTCCTTTCCTTCCTGTAAATGGTTATTTACCGGGTGCTCTTTGTGTTATTCCTGCAGTTTGTGCCGGTGTTGTGTATATAGAATAATGTGTACATTGTGTGTATTGTTCGAGTGAAGTCACTTTTCATCTTGAAGCCTATGATTTATGTGTCATTGTGCTGCTTTTCTGCTTCTGAACAAAACACAACCTGCTGCAGATTTCTCTAAGTAGATGACATGAGATTCATTAACCTCTTCATGCCACATGGCGCAGATATTATCAGTCACTGGGACGGCACAAGATTGATGCTTTGTGATCAGCACCTAGGCAATGTGACTGATGTATGGTCTCGGAAAAGTCCTAAGAACTCACGGAGAGCTGTGGAGTCTTCAAACAGCTGATCATCGAGGTCCTGGGAATTGGACCACAACCAATCTAATTTTTGATTACCTATTCTGAGGATAGGTCATCAATATCAAATTCATGAATAACCCCTTTAAACAGGAGAAATGAGCTGAGAGTGTAACACCCCAAAGTGGTGTTACCACTCCTATGACCTGCTACTATCCACGTCGGCTAACCTAAATGTCATTCAAGGATTTTATTCCAGATCCTATACATTGTGCATTCCTAATAATGTTTGTAACTGTTATACATATAATCTGCCTGGTGTACCAACAGGTGGCAGCAAGCAAGGCAGAGCCGTAGTTACTCAAAATGGACCTTTCCCTGCCATTCTGACCCTCCTCTGGAGAGGAGTCAGCTAGTCCCATTTCCTGCAGGAAGGGTGGAGATCTAGTTAGATCCAGTTAGTTCAAGTTTACCCCCTGCTAGGGGAAGGTGTGCAGGGACATATCTCTGCTGGATGTTCCCATGTCAGCCAGAGCACCTTCAGCTCTGCTGGCCAGCGAGGCAGAAATATAGAGCCTCAGAAGCCAGAAGGTGTTTCCCTGGCACCAACATAAGTCCGACCAACGAGAAAGGTGCAGCCTTTGGAAATAATCCAAGTCAGCGTGTCAGTACAGCAGTGTGAAACAGAATTAGAGCAGAAGTGTTTGCCTGCCAGTTATATATGCTAAAGCCTGCTGGGACCAAGACAAAGCCACCAGATTGTTGTTGGATGCAAGTCTACCTAAGTAAAGCTGCGTTGGATTTCATCTTAAGATCTGGACTCGTTTATTTCTACATCCCTCAATTATTCCGACTATTTATTGCTTTGGGGCCAAAACCTCAGGTCCAGCCATATCCAGGTAGGAGCATCGTGGCACACCATAATAGAGACATTTAGGCCACAAATATACCACTCGGCATTCCTAGACCTGGGATAAGCATGACATCATCCTTAGCGGGCCCTGGAGGATGAAGATGCGATGGTTGATCTTGGGACAATGGCACCAGCCCGGAGGTGGGATATATCAGGCAGCAAGGGAACAGTCATTTCTTGAGGCTGATGTACTGGAAATTGGAAAAATAGGCAAGGATTAGGATCTGAGCAAGGGTCAAACTGTGATGGCTAGATGACTGGGTCATCACATTTTTTAAAGCCGTCGGTCTTGAGGGGGGCTCCTGGTATGCAGTGATTAGTACATCCTAAAAGTGGTCCCAGAAAGGACAACTGTTGAACCAGCAACAGGGTAATGGACACCCAAGACTTGATTTGCACTGGTCAGGAAGGCTAGCTTATCTGGTCCTATTCCACAAAAGAGCTGGAGAAGTTCCTGCTGGCTATATGAAGGTGTCGGGACACACAGGACATTGGAGCTTCCTGTGTATGGGACAGTATAGTCACAGATCGGTCAGAGTGCCCATGAGGACCCCTGTCAACCAGGAAAAGCATCTACCATGGGGATGTGGGCATTAAACCTGGACTGTGGAGCAGTGGAAGAAGGTGATGAGGACATTGTCATGCTGTGGGCAATGTTCTAATAATGCCCCGGCAACGCTGCAAAAACTGTCCAGGAATGAGAAACTTGACAAAAAGATGAAGGTGTTGACTTGTCTCCAAGTTCTCCAGATTTCAATCCAATCATCATTTTTGGGACATGCTGGAAAGACAAGTTCTATCCATGGTCCTACAGAGCAGCTTACAGGAATTCACACTTTTTTAAAGGCTCAGAACAGTGTAAAATTATAAAATATGTCATAGTCACATTAAATAAATCTCATTCCAGGTTCCCCACTGATAACTACTTCCTAGTCCCTCTCAAGATGCATTCAATGCACGTGAAGTAGGACAAGGAGAAGAACCTGCTTACTTGGCGTTGTCAAGCAGGATTCAAGCAAATATCCGTAGTAATGTAAAAGTATATTATAATTCCAACGCGTTTCAAGGGCAGGAAAGCCCTCTTCTTCAGGACAGTTCACATCTCCTGGGTGCAGGATGCTCCATGTTGTAGATGTCCTCTCTCACAGTCCGCACCAAACTACACAACGAGCGAGCTGCTCCGAGACGACTACTAACTCCGCACAACTTCCACGTTCTTCTTCACACACACGTGGATCTGCTGCTAACGTCTTGGTGCCAGATACCACAGGACACCTCAGAGGTCTTGTGGAGTCCTTGTCTGGACAGGTTGGAGTGGTTTTGGTGGCATGAGGAGGACCTACGCAATATTAGGCCGGTGGCTGTAATGTGGTCACTGATCGGTGAACACCTCAATGATGTGGTGGGTAATTCCACAAGGAGCTCCGGGCACAACCACCCGGATTAGAGCTAGCCGAGCAGCTCGGTGTCCTGGCTTCCTGGGTTCAAATCCATTCCAGGGCAACGGAGCCTGGAGTTTATATGATCTCCCTATGGGTTAGAACATGTTCTATACTTGGCCTCAAAATGAGGACTACAGACCCATTGAAGTCTATGGGTCTGCAAAAAAAAAATGTGGCTGAATTTGTGAATGACAGTGAGGACACTCTCAGTACAGCGCTGAGTAATATGTAAGAGCTATATTAGCAAATAACTCAGATCCTGGCAGTTTAACCCCTTAGATCCTGCAGTCAATAGTGATTGTGGGATCTAAGTGGTTCGAGAGTGATGGCTCACTCCCTGAACACATTCACAGTTACTTACCACTCCTCTTAGCTCCTGGGCACTGCCACAGACAAAGCGCTGGCCGCCTGCTGCTGGCATCTAGACACGTGTTACCTGGCGGTGGCAGTAGAGGTGGGTATAATAAGAGGAACATGTGGGAGATTTTTCACTACAGCTTTTGACTTTCTACGTAGGTAAGTCCTATACATCATCTGTTTATATGGGTAGAGGTAGGTAGATGTTTTCGGCAATGTATAGCCACTCGGTATAGTCACAATGACTATCACCTGACATAACTCATCATGGTTGCTCCAGCTATTAATGTCCTGTCAGATATTGTCTGTAAGTCTCCGGTCACTCAGGGATCTTCATCTCACCACATTCTCGAGGCTGAGAGATCAGTAACTAACGACGGCGTCATATGCCTTCCCTTTATTTCTGTGCTACTTGGTAACCGAAGTTTCTACTTCAGTAATTTGGTAAAAGCGCTGATTGTCCACTAGGTGGCAGTAGAGGGAGGTGAAGATGACAAGCGTCAGTAACCATGAAAGGCGAGCAGATTGATGGTCAGCTAGTTACGATGTCAGGGAGCTGGTGTATGAAACGTGAGGGCGACCGGGGGTCGAGTCTTATACCAGGGAACTCAATGAGGAGAATATTCCCCTATTGGGGAGTTAAAGAAGAGCCTCCTATGTCCAGGATCCGCATCTCCTGTCTAGAGGGTTCTAAAGAGTGTCTCTTGCTCTGGAGGACCTGCCCTGTCCTGCACATGGATATAAATGGGCATGGTGTAATACTTCATTACCCCAGTGGTGGCGCTGTTGAGAAACTGAAAAACTTACTACCAAGTATCTCCACAGAACCCATCCGATCACTAGTGATCCCAGCAAGGGGACAGTTTGTAATATGGAACCCTTCTAATTAGTAGGCATTGACCAAAGCGGAGAACCCCTTTAAATGGGAAATTAGTGAGAAATGTTATAAAGAATGGCAAAGTGTTCGGTCATTCAGAAAGTATCACATGGCAATAAAACTGAATTAAAACTTAATTTTAAGAATTAACCCCATAACAGTGAGAGCCGCAGTGCCCGATAATGGAAACAGCCAGAGTGCCCCCATAACTGTAACAAGTATAGCTCCATCATGTCATTAGCAGTAGTGACAGTTACAGTCTCCTAATAGGAGAGACATCCAGAGCAGCCTCATAACAGTGACATGGGCAGTGCCTCATGACAGTAACTTTGGCAGTGGCTCATGATAGAGACATTGGCAGTGCCCCACGATAGTGACATAGCACCCTTATAACAGTCAAATAGGCGGTGCTCCATGAAAGTTACTTTGGCAGTGCCTCATGACAGTAACTTTGGCAATGCCCAATGATAGCGACATTGTCAGTGCCCCATGAAAATGACATTGACAGTGCCCCATGATAATTAAATCAGCAGTGCTCCTTGATAAAGACTTTGGCAGTCCCCCATGATAGGGACATTGGCCATGCCCCATGATAGCGATATTGGCAGTGCTCCATGATAGAGAGATTGGTAATGCCACAGGATAAAGACATCGGCAGTCCCCCATGATAACAACATTTACGGTGCCCTATGGTAATGACATTGGCAGTGCCCCATGATAATGACATTGGCAGTGTCCCATGATAGTAACATTGGCAGTGCCCCATAATAACGATATTGACAATGCCCCATGATAGCGACACTGGCAGTGCCCCATAACATTTATGATGTCCTTATTCTACTATGTCTGAATCATCTTACACATATAAACAGCACTGACAACCCCTAAGCATATGATCTTTATTCTTTAGTACTAATGTCCTTGCTTGCTTGTCAGTCTTTACTGTAATGCTGGCATTCTATTCATAACAGGAAGCACAGGATTTATGGGGGAAGGGGGGGTATCAAAACTGCTATAAAGGAAAACTGGCTTAGTTTTCCATAGCAACCAATCAGATTCCACCTTTCATTATTCAAAGCTTCTTTGGAAAATGAAAGGTGTAATCTGATTGGATGCTATGGGCAACTAAGCCAGTTTTCCTTTTCCCCTCCCCCATAGGTTCCTCCTGTATAGGACAGAGCTACAGAGATGGATAAAATCAATACATTATACACAGATCACTATAACATGTCGTTAATTCACAATTATGTAGGACGAGTGATGAGATTTACAGATTGTAGATGAGGAAAAGTACGAATGCATACCACTGTCATTACGTGTAGATAAATAGAGAACTATACAGATGTAGTAAAGCTGAGTTTGTCACTTGGCACACTGATACATTGCTATCATTAACTGTTTTAAGCCAGGCTCGAAGTAATCCCACCTCCCAATGAAAAAAAAAATCAGCTCTGCTACATCTGTTCAAGTGGTGGAAATCTGACATGAAGAGACGCAGCAGATCTGCAGCACTTATGGTGAAGTCTTCATGAGCTTCAGTTCTGCTACATCTAATAGGTGTCTAAAGGTATTAAAGGGGGCCCCTTACAGTTGCCAACTGTCCTGAATTTTCAGGGACTGTCCTCGGTTTTCAGAGATAGTCTCAGCAAATTTTTAATTTTAACAAATCTCTTTTTATTGGTATAAAGTAAAAATAGGTTCATATTATAACAGCATCATTTCGTTTGATACATATTTATATCAACGAGCAAAATGGGGGGGGGGGGTAGGGAGGAGAGGGACAGAAAAAAGGGGGGGGGGCAAGGGAGGGGGGAGAAACTGGGAATGGGGGTATCAATGGAAAATACAGGGACAGAGGGGAAAGAACACATAATACATCCTTGTTTCCAGAGGCAAACATTACAAAAGTCCAGTATTCACTCAAAGAAGCTTTTTGCAAATCACAATTGGATATCATGAAACATACACTGAAATATAACAGTTTCGTTTAGTTTTGTTTTTTGATTTGGCACCATGTTAAGATCCCACTACTAGGGCAAATATTAAAGTTGTGACGCGACCGTTTCACTGCTTCACCTGCGGCGGGAAGTGAGGTACACCCCCCACATCATCACAGGGCTCCATTTATATCTCCTTTCTGGCCTCCCTCCATTGGCCCCAAATGGAATGAAATGTTTCATGTTTTCTTAATTCTCATCCCATTAGTTCTTCCATACAGCATATTTGGTCTACTTTTTCCCTCCATTCAGATAGGGAAGGTGGGTCAGGACTTAACCATTTTAAAGGGACCAACAATCTGGCAGCCTGGACCAGGAGACTCGGGAGAGTCATTCTAGAGGGTGACCAGTGTTTGGAGGGAAGCCATAGCAACACTGATTCCGGTAGCAGCCTTGTCCATCAGTTCCGACACACTTAATGAACTAAGCTTTTGCCACAGCCCTGAGACCTGTCTTGCGTTAGGGTATATTACATAAGGTATCAAGTTCGCAGGCATCAGTCTAGAAGGTCTAGAAAATAGTGTAGAAGCCTGTAGAAGCGAAGAGAGACCTAGTCCTTTTGTGGGACCTTCAAACTGAGGAGAAGTATTCTCCACTCCCCATAGCTTTACCAATTGCCAATCATTGCCAATCTGTCATATGACAACCTCGGTCTCCTTCCCCTCCACACCAAAGTTGTGAAGAGTGATTTGACTTGCCTAAAAAAGGACATAGGTATATGCAAAGGTATCATCTGGAGAAGATACAACAATTTGGGGAGGACATAAGACTGTAGCATGTTTTTCCTGCCCATCCACGAAACATATGGTGGAGCAAGCGTTTGTAGTTGTGTTTTTAGATCGCTCAATAACCTTAGATGGTTCAGTTTGAAAAGCTTATCTAATGTGGGGGTTATTTTAACCCCCAAATAAGTCAGATGCGAGGACTGCCATTTAAATGGGAAGTTAGACTTTAGATGTTCCACCTCTTTCTTAGCTAACGTGACATTGAGGGCTTCAGACTTATGATAATTAATTTTGAAATTGGAAATATCTCCAAAAGTCTCGAATAGTTTCAAGATCCTTGGAAAAGCTTTTTTAGGATCTGACAATAGAAGTAGTAGATCATCAGCGAAGGCTGCACATGTGTGACTATATGAGTTAACTCGCAGACCTGCTATATCCTTGTCTAATCTAATGCTCTGCAGTAATGTCTCCATTACCAGGATAAAAAGAGTCGGCAACAATGGACACCCTTGCCTGGTGCCATTTCCTATTAAGAAGGGATCTGACATGACCCATTTACCCTAATTCGGGCACTCGGATTGTAGTATAATGACATGATGGCATTTGAGAAGGACTCGGGTATTCCAAAGGCAGTCAGGACTTGTTTCATATAGCTCCAACTGACCCTATCAAATGCCTTCTCGGCATCTGTGCCGAGAAGGATTAATGTTATGTTATTCTTTTGAGCATAGTGAATGGCGTGTATGACCTTACTTGAGTTCATGTTCCCCTCCCTTCCTATCACGAACCCAGCCTGGTCTTGGCCTATCAGTGATGGGGTCAATTTATTGAGCCTTTGGGCTAATATTTTGATGTCAACATTTAAAAGGGAAATGGGCCTATAGCTGCCACACTCTTGAGGGTCTTTTCCATCCTTTGGCAAGACTGTGATGGAGGCCTCCAACGCTTGTTTAGGCTACTTTCACACTGGCGGCAGGCCTGATCCGGCAGGTGAAGGGTGCTGCCGGATCAGGCCTGCCGCAGTGACATGTGTGGAGCCGGAACCGCGCTCCGGCCCCACACATGTCACACAGTATATACATACACATAAACATACACACACATATAGACATACAAACACACATACATACTTACATGCTCCCCGGCAGGTCTTCGGAGTGTCAGAGGGACAGGACGGCTCACACAGGTCACGATTCCGCACAGCGCCCTCTGCTGGGCGCCTGGTGGAATCATGACGATTCCACCAGGCGCCCAGCAGAGGGCGCTGTGGGGAATCGTGACCTGTGTGAGCCCTCCTGTCCCTGACGCTCCGAAGACCTGCCGGGGAGCATGTAAGTATGTATGTGTGTTTGTATGTCTATATGTGTGTGTATGTTTATGTTTATGTGTGTGTCTGTGTTGTCTATGTGTAGCCGGATCCGTAATGGACTCCATTGAAAGTCAATGGAGGGCGGAACCGGTTACCATTATGGTCACACCAGACGGATCCACCCCCATTGACTTGCATTGGGGGTCATTCCGGATCCGTCTTGGTGCGGATGCCTGGACCGGAGAGCAAACCGCAGCATGCTGCGGTTTGTTCTCCGGTCTGAAGACGGAACGGAATGCTTTCAGGAGCATTCCGTTGTCTTCAGTTCAGTTTTGTCCCCATTGACAATGAATGGGGACAAAACTGAAGCGTTTTATTCCGGTATTGAGCCCCTATGACGGAACTCAATACCGGAATTTTAAAACGCTAGTGTGAAAGTAGCCTTAGGCAGTTGGGAGCCCCTCATCAAGGCCCCGCACCAGTCTGTAGAGTGGGGAAGGAGAGCGGGGAGCAATTTCTTATAATATCCCGCTGGCAGGCCATCCGGGCCTGGGGCCCTGCCAGACGGTATGGAGCAGATAGTCTTCCTAACCTCTTCCTCTGAGATAGGAGATAGCAGTTTTACGCAGTCTGCTTACGAGAGCTTTGGCAATTTCAAAGGTGAGAGAAAATCTCTTGTTTTGGAAGCCAGGTACTGATTCGAGATTACGTCCTCAGGCTTCAAGTTGTATAGATCCTGATAAAATTTGCAGAACGCAGCTGCAATGTATGGGGTGTCCGATACTAGTCGTCTTCTTTTATTGTAAATCTGTTTAATAAATAACCCATCTGCCTGTTTTTTAATCAATTGAGACATTAATTTATTGCCCCTGTCTCCATGAGCATATTGCTTAAACTTGGCATATTGATAGGCTTTGGCACAACGGACATTGAGAAGATCCCTCAGTTTCTGCCTCAACTCCATCAGCTCTTTTTGAGCTGCCTCCCTGAAAGATCTCTTCTGCATAGTCTCTATGGCTGCTATTTGAGCAATTAGAGAATTCATGTTTTTTTGTCCATCTCTCTTTACTTTTGTGCCTAAAGCTATGAACTCCCCTCTGACAAAGGCCTTATGGTCCTCCCATGTGATGGTTGGCGACGTGTCAGATGCAGGGTTTTCTTTAAAAAATAACTCCAGTTTATTGGAGATAGAGGAGATATGGGCACCAGAATCAAGAAGTGTCTCATTTAAACGCCACCTCCATTCCTTAGCTGGGAGATCTGCTAATGATATTGTGGCTGTCACTGTGGCATGGTCCGATACAGTAATAGGGCCAATGCTTATTTCTTTTATGATGGGTAGGTGAGCTTCAGATACCAAGATGTAATCCAGCCTTTGGAACGATTGATACACTGGGGAAAAGAATGTGTAATCCCTTCCCGACCCATTTTTAGCTCTCCACGTGTCCACCAAGTGCATATCCCTCAGCGTGCCATGTACTCTGCTCAAAGCTAATCTAGAGCACATTGAGGTACCTGTTGAACAATCTAGTGACGGATCTAATGCAATGTTCAGATCCCCTCCAACTATCAGGATACCTTCAGCAAAAGCTCTGAGTTTGGTCATGACGGACTGAATCCAACGCAGTTGGGCGCATAAAGGCCCACTATTGTAAGCATGGTTTTCCCCACCGTTCCTTTGACAAACACAAATCTACCATTCGGGTCAGATTGAGAAACAATAAGCTCAAATAGTACACTTTTTGATAAGCCAATGCTCACCCCTCTAGCTGCTTTAGGGTATGTGCTATGAAACCATTTCGTAAAGAGGGAATTATGTAGGTTAGGGACTTTGTCTGTTTTAAAGTGTTTTTGTTGCAGGAAACATATGTTTGCCCTCTCTTTCCTTAGTATTGCTAAGATCTGAGACCTTTTTTGGGGGGTATTGAGCCCCCTAACATTAAATGATGTTACTACTAACTGTGCCATAAGTGTGTATGAATAACCGCGGGGTTGCGCTTCTGTGGCTTCTGTTGGTTCTTCTTTTAAAACCTCTGGTATAACAAAGGGTAAACTGATCATAAAACAGGGAGAATAACTGAACTATTATGTCAATCTTGTACAAAGTAGTGTGTTGAGTTGCAAACAATTGTAAACAGACTAACTTGTATAGCATGCTCAACACTATTGGGGTGGTGTTTTTGTGCCTAAGCCACATCCTGACCTGCGATCAACAACCTGGGTCCCACATTGAGCTATGAACTGCACCCATACAAAATACATGCATAAGACAACCCATAAGTACATTATCCATTAATAATAATTGGCCAAACTATTAAGCGCCACAGTGCATAGCGAAGGCGCTTTTGACTGAAGAGACTGTAGGATAGCAAGGGGTTAACTTTATGTCTTCACTTGCTGGCTGCACTTTGCACTTTCCCGCAGGGGTGTTTTTTGTTCCACAGTGGTTGGTTCTTCTATATATGGGCTATAGGTCACTCCCCCTCCTCCCCCCTGCCTGCAGTTTACAATGGGTTAGCTCCCGCCCTAGAGTTAATAAAGGGGAGTGTTTACATTGCTCTGGTCTCTTTCCACCAGCACCTTACAGCAGGATTTTCCCGCCCTCCCTCCCCCTTTTGTGTTTTGCTATGCTTCTGTTTTACACTATTTTTCTGTTACAGTTGCAGTATTTAAGTCACAGCTGGAGGTCATTTGAAAATACATGCTGACACCGGAGGAGAAGGCGGACTTGCCCACTGTGGTTAGGTGGCGGCATAACGCTTCTCATTCTCCTGGAAGTGGTTTTTCTTGGTTTAACAAAGTTGGTGGTTATATGAGAGTTTTAAAGAGAGTTTTAAAAAATAAATAAGTAAATAAAGCTGTGACCGACCTTCAACCCAACAGAACTTGTGCCTGCGTTTTATTGGGGCTAAGTAAGGGAAGACATGCGGTTTTATGTTCAGGTGTTGTTCTCAGCAGTCATATGGGGACCTGAGAGAACAAATGAAGAAGAAGAAGAAGGAAAACGAAAAAGGAAAACAATAAAGTCCTCTCTGGAAAAAATGGGCAATATTCAAACTGGAAGACCTTTAAATCACAGCTATGAAAGCTCATGAGACAGTCTCACCCAACCCTGGGCGCAGATTCAGGTCCTCTTGGGTGCGTGGTTCCATCAATCCAAGATGGACCACACGTTGGATAAATCCTCCGGGTTTCTAATCACGCATCTCTTGCCCCCTGCGCTGAATGTAAGGCCGAACGGAAAGAGCCATTTGAACACAATTTTCCTTTCTTTCAGGTGGTCAGTCAGCAGCTTCACTGCTCTTCTCTTGGCCAGGGTGGTGGGTCCTAGATCTTGGTAGAGATGTACAGCCGCTGACTCAAATTGCAGGTCTTTCGCCTCTCTGGCTGCTAACAAAATGGCGGCTGTGTCCTGATAATTCAGTAGGCCGCATATAACATCTCTCGGCGGCTCGTTAGCTTTCGGAGGTGGCCGCAGAGACCTGTGTATTCTCTCAATTATTATCTGCTGTGCTCTTTGCTCACCTAGCAATGATGCAAATATTGCTGTGGCAGTCTCCGGCAGGGCAGCCGCCACAATCGATTCAGGCAAGCCTTTAAATCTAATATTTTTCCTCCTGCTCCTATTTTCCTGGTCTTCCAGCATCATATAGGCTTGGTTCAGAGCTTTGCAATGTGACTCTAGAGTCTTGGACACTGCTTTGTTATGTGTGGTAAGCAGCGTTTGATTGTTCTCTAGCGATTCCACTCTGTGGCCTATCGAGCGCAGCTCACCTTTTATGTCTCCCAGCTCCTTCATAATAGGTGCAAGGGCCTGTGATAAAGTGTCCTAAAAAAAGGACTGAAAAAAGGACTTAGTCAAGGGAGTCTCGTCCATCGGAGTTTGCTCCTGATCACAATCAGGCTGTTCTCCCGCCGCCGCGCCCTCACCTTCATCTGACTCGTGGGCTTCTTCAGCCAGCGCCATCTTGTGCGCCCGCGGCGGGGATAGAGTCAGCTTGTTTCTCCAGAATTTGTCCATCTCCGCCTGACTCTTTTTCCTCCGTGGCGTGTCTGGAGGGTCTCTGGATTTGTCCCTTCCAATTTTGACCATTTTGGAGATCCAGGAAACGCTATGTTAAGGCGAACGCAGGTTGATGTGGAGAGAGCTCTGATCTAAGCTTCCTCCTAGTCTCAGCAAATTTGGGCTGTCCCCCACTCATAATGATAAACCACCTTTAAATAGGCGTTACTGGGTGGAGTTGGGTGTTCCTAGGGGCGGGGTTTTCAATGTCCTGATTTTTACCAACCTAAACGGTGGTAAGTACACACATGGTCTATAGTATTTGTCAGAGGTGTTGCTAGGGTCTCAAAAGATCCGGGGCCCAAGCCCCAATGAATATGGCCCTCAGTCGCCCCCCCCCCCGGCATACAATCCCCCACAGTCACACCCCCCGGCATAAAAACCCCCACAGTCACTCCCCCAGGCTGGGCCGGTTTTAGACAAAATGTGGCTCTGGGCAAAATCAAAAGTGGGGCCAAAAATGTTGTAATAATGCGCTAACAACACAGTTACTGTATTTTTCGCTTTATAAGACGCACCACAGATTTTAGAGTAGCAAAATAAGAAAAAAATATTTTTCATCAGACCTCAGATCACCTTTTCCGACCCCATCAGACCTCAGATCAGCCCACTCAGCCCCCATCAGACCTCAGATCAGCCCACTCAGCCCCCATCAGACCTTAAATCAGCCCACTAAGCCCCCATCAGACCTTAAATCAGCCCACTCAGCCCCCATCAGACCTCAGATCAGCCCACTCAGCCCCCATCAGACCTTAAATCAGCCCACTCAGCCCCCATCAGACCTTAAATCAGCCCCCATCAGACCTCAGATCAGCCCACTCAGCCCCCATCAGACCTCAGATCAGCCCACTCAGCCCCCATCAGACCTCAGATCAGCCCACGGGATTTCTCTTCAGGCGCGCTTTCCACCAGCGAAGATTGGTGAAAGCACCCTGTTCTGTAAATAAGCCTCAGCCTGTACCAGGCTTCCAGGTTCATTGTTAGTATATCCCAGTTCAGGCCACTAGGTGGCAGCAGTGAACTGTGATATAATGATTTCAATACAGACTAATGGAGCAATTTACATCTGATGATTGTAAGTTGTGGTCCACTTAGGGGACTTAAAAAGTAAAAAAATAAAAAAAAAGTTTTGAAAATATTTAAAAAAACGTAAAATCACCCCATTCTCCACACAAAAAAAAGAACAAAATTTTCTGTGGGGATTTAAACTCACAACTTACTACATTACAGACAAGTACCTTAACCACTGGGCTATTGAGCTCAACATTAAGTCAATGGTGAAAAACCTCATAGAAGTTCTCTTGTATAATGCAAGAGAACCTCTTAGGAGGTTTTTCAATATCAGAGAAACCTCTATGAGGTTTTTCACCATTGACTAAACACTGAGCTCAATAGCCCAGTGGTTAAGGTACTTGCCTATAATGTAGAAGGTGGTGAGTTCAAATCCCCATATGAGTATTTTAAAATTAGAGTCTAAACTAGACTTATAAATATACAGGGTGTTCCCAAGCATAGTGGGGGAATACCCCTTTCACCGTTCATAACACTAACTCCATATATGGACATAGCCATATATGGAGTCAAAGCAGGGACTCCTAACATGGGAAATTCCCCACTCTGGAGTCCCGACTGAAGCAGGGGGCCCCATTAGACGATCTGGTCGCACTGCAGCTGTCTCCACCAGTCCCGAGGTTCGGGGCAGTGGTAGATTGATTCGGGCCAGGGCCCCTGATAAAAAACCCTAGCGACGCCCCTGGTATTTGTAGCATGGAGATTTGTGATCCTGTCCAAAACAAAAACTTTCTCTGTAGCAACCAATCCTGGCGCAGGTTTCATTTTGTATTTTGTCTTTGAAAATGAAAGCTGTGTTGTGATTGGTTGCCATGGGCAACAGTTTTTCATAAATCTAGCGCAATATTTGATGTGTTTTTGGTGACATATGGTGTGTTTTTTTCCCCAGCTTTTTTATATGGGTCCCTTAACACAGCGGAATTTTTTTGTCCTCTTGCGGTTTAGCTCCATTCAAGTGAAAAACTGCATAGTTGCCGACTATGCCAAATTTATTGATTTTCGGAGACAGTCAAGGCAAATTTGTGATGTCCCAAACTGAAAATTGGGCAGGGCTAACATGAACCCCGAAAAAAAATCCAACCTGGGACTAAGCATGTTCAGGTGAAGCTTACACAAGGCCTGCCTAGGACAGCCCAAATTTACAGGGACTGGCTCTGAAAATTTGGGACTGTTGGGAACTATGGAATGGGGTCCCTCATGTTGAAGGGAAGGGTAGCGCTCACCTGTACAAGTGGTTCCTCTAAAGCTAATGTGAACTCAATCCACATTTTTCCTTTTCTTTATCTCTTGGTTTTACATCTTATTAAAGGGTTTTTCAGACACCTGGAACGATCAGCCGATCAACTGCATGAGAAGGTACCAATGCTAGCAGTAGAGTCGCTGCCTTCTCTCACCAAGCACAGCGCCGTACAGTGGTTGTATTTGGTATTGCAGATCAGATCTATTCACTTCTATGGGGCTGAGCTGCTCCTAGGTCATGTGACTGATAAACTGGTCGTCACTGGCCTAGGCTAAGTTCTGAGAAGACCGTGATGCCACCGCGAGCGCCGTTGCCTTCTCAAACAGCTGATCAGCGAGGGTCCCTGGTGTCGGACCCTCACCAGACCAATACTCATGACCTATCCTGACGATATGTGAGTTTTTTTATTTTATTTTATTTTATTTTTTTTTTCCTGAATTCTTGTATGCTAAAAGCCTAATAATTTTTAAAGCCACCATTTTGGGTGCATATACTGAATACCATACTGTATATTAAAAAAAACATCCTTTGCATCATGTTTGTTGGGTTTTATGTTAACAGCATAGACCATGTGGTATAAATAACCTGATATCGCATGGGTAGGCAACCTCCGGCACACCAGGTGTTGTGAAACTACAACTCCCAGCATGCACACTTGCTCTGCTCTTCTCAGAACTCTCATAGAATTGAATGAAGCATGCTGGGAATTGTAGTTTGACAAAAGCAGTAGTGCTGAAGGTTGCTGATCCCTGTGATAACATTATTCTGAGAGATCGTCAATACTAAATTTATAGTTTTTTGCCTTCTTTTGCATAATAAAAACCTTGTTTTTTTTAACAGAACAAATTGCCAAGACCAATGCATTTTTTATTTTTCCGTTGACGGAGCTTGTTTTTGTAGGACGACTTGTAGTTTTCATCCGCAGGTATGTGACAGCTCCACCCAGCGTAGGAAAGATTATGTAGAAATGGTGCATCATGGGAGAGAACTAACGTGAAAGCATGGAATTAATATCTATGTAAAAATGTAAAATATTAAAACCCAGTCACCAACACTGGTTCTTCATGATTGGAGTTCTTCTTTAAAGGGGATCTCCATCTAGGACCATCCGTTTTTGCTTGTAGGGTTCACTAAGGATAGGGTGATCTCATATGGGGTCATTTCAGTGGTCCATAGCAACCAATCAGATTCCACCTTTCATTTTTCAAAGGAGCTGTCAAAAATGAAAGGTGGAATTTGATTGGTTGCTATGGGCAACCAAGCCAGTTCTACTTTACACCAGTTGATGAACCCAATACTGTCTCCCAGCTGGGACCTGTGGCCATCTGCAGTAATCTGTGATGAAACTTGAAGGCAAGTGTTCAAATCAGGAGACATTAAGAATAGCATGGTACCCATTGAAATCAATGGAAGTGCTGGGTCTCCCAGAGCAAGCGTCTCTGTTTGTGAAATGGGGGATGGGCAACATATCCTAATAAGGGTATTTAGTGACTATTATTGAGGGAATAATAACCATCAGCTGCTGTATTGTGTATGGGAGACATAACCAGAAAATTCTGAGCCTTAAGAAAGATGAGGAGAACATGAATATCACTGCAGAACCACTTAACCATTCAGGTACCAGTATCCCCAACTTCTGGGCAGGATAATCCTGATATACCTCCCCTTACATTGGAATTGTCTGTGTTCCCCCAGACAGGTTGTTCCTTGTGTGTGGAGGCTGGTGGGCCCCTGCAGTACCCCCACACAGTAGAGTGCTTCCTTACTGTAGAATGTCTCCTTAGGGTCCCACACAGTAGAATACTTGTTTAGTGCCTGTGCCCCCCTTAGTGCAACTGCTGCACCCTCTGCACTTTAAGGGACAAAACCAGGCAGTATAAATGTCAATCAAAGAGGAGAGGTCATGTCAGTTGCAGTGAGAGCAGAGCCTCTAGCTGTAATGCCAGTGCCCCCGTTGCTCCTAGAATCTCATTTGCATATATTAAAACATCAAAACACAGATGTCTTCAGCTGCCAAGTGCACATGTAACAGGTCAGCCGGCGTCATAGGTACAAATCTGTTGACAGATGCCCTTTAAGGGTCTGATTTAAGGGTCTGATCTGGAGTAGCATTTTAATGGTCTGATCTGGGGCTTCATGTAAGAGTCTGATCTGGGGTTTGATTTAAGGGTCTGATTTGGGGTAGGATTTAAGGGTCTGATCTGGGGTAGGATTTAAGGGTCTGATTTGGGGTAGGATTTGGGGGTCTGATCTGAGGTCTGATTTAAGGGTCTGATCTGGGGTCTGATTTAAGGGTCTGATCTGGAGCTTCATGTAAGAGTCTGATCTGGGGTTTGATTTAAGAGTCTGATCTGGGGTAGGATTTGAACAGGGAGAGGAATATTTAAAAATGGTCACAATCACTCTGATATATGAGTAGATTTTCCGATATTCCCTGCTGTTTCCTTTGGACCCCTGTGTACATTTTATGGAGTAGCTTCCTTGCCCCATCCCAATGCCTAATGATGTTTTGTTATGTGGTCACTGGGCCAGAATGTGACTGCTACCTTATAGCATTGACAGCCTGCCACACAGTCACCTGTGGTCAGTCATGGACCAACATGGTTGCAATGATTTATTAGCTAAAAAAATGTATACAGCTTCTATGAAAAATGATGCTTGTGAACTTGCGTGTAAAAAAAACACCACAAAATAACCATTGTACAAAAATGTACAAAATAACCATTGTTTTCACATCCGGGAGCTTTGTAACAAAAAGGCAGCAAAATAAAAGCCTAAATTTCAAATGGGTTCAATCAATATACTGAAGAACATGACAATACAAGAAAACAGATATAATCAGCTCACCACTCAATATACCACACGAGACAGCTGCGCAAGGAAGGAAAATTCTGGATCGGGACAGGTACCAGTATAAACTCCAAAACAAATTCTTACAGCACTATGTATGTAGTGTACATTTTATCTAGTGCTGGAAGAATTCGGATTGGAGAACATGACAGTCTCTTTCTGAATCCAGAGGTCTCCCCGTTCATTGCTACAGTTATTGTGCAAGATTTTCATCAGGCCGGCATCTCAAGGGGTGTGTCCTTTCTGTTGCACTTCAACGATGTTACTGAGATGGACAGAGAAATAAGGAAAAGATCAAACAGCAGGTGGCACTATACAGATACATTTTAATGAATATCCAAGGTTATCCTAAATGTTTAATTACATGCAATTAGAAAAGTATTACAATTACAGTGTAGAATATTTTTCATGGGACAAGCCCCTTAAAAGGATTATCGCATGAATAACGTAAAAAAATCAGTCATCATATAGTACATGACAATCTCTTTCTAACAAAGCTAGAACCAGCCCTGTACCTCACATGGATCCATAGATCTCCCCATTCATTGCTCTGCTAGATTTATATCAAGCTGACAGCTCAAGGGGAGTGCCTTTTCTGCTGCAGCTAAGGGGGCGTGTCTCAGCTCTCCCTATCACAACTCAGGGGGCATGTCTCAGCTCTGCCTATCACAGCTCAGGAGGCGTGTCCATGCTCTCCCTATCACAGCTCAGGGGGCATTTCCATGCTCTCCCTATCACAGCTCAGGAGGCATGTCTCATCTCTACCTATCACAGCTCAGGAGGCGTGTCTGTGCTCTCCCTATCACAGCTCAGGAGGTGTGTCTCAGCTCTCCCTATCACAGCTCAGGAAGTATGTCTCAGTTCTCCCTATCACAGCTCAGGGGCGTGCCCATGCTCTCTCTATCAAAGCTCAGGAAGCGTGTCCATGTTCTCCATATCACAGCTTAGGGTGCGTGTCTCAGCTCTCCCTATCACAGCTCAGGAGGCGTGTCCATGCTCTCCCTATCACAGCTCAGGAGGCATGTCTCATCTCTCCCTATCACAGCCTCAGGAGGCGTGTCTATGCTCTCCCTATCACAGCTCAGGAGGTGTGTCTCAGCTCTCCCTATCACAGCTCAGGAGGTATGTCTCAGCTCTCCCTATCACAGCTCAGGAGGCGTGTCTATGCTCTTCCCTATCACAGCTTCAGGAGGTGTGTCTCAGCTCTCCCTATCACAGCTCAGGAAGTATGTCTCAGTTCTCCCTATCACAGCTCAGGGGCGTGCCCATGCTCTCTCTATCAAAGCTCAGGAAGCGTGTCCATGTTCTCCATATCACAGCTTAGGGTGCGTGTCTCAGCTTCTCCCTATCACAGCTCAGGAGGCGTGTCCATGCTCTCCCTATCACAGCTCAGAGGCATGTCTCATCTCTCCCTATCACAGCTCAGGAGGCGTGTCTATGCTCTCCCTATCACAGCTCAGGAGGTGTGTCTCAGCTCTCCCTATCACAGCTCAGGAGGTATGTCTCAGCTCTCCCTATCACAGCTCAGGAGGCGTGTCTATGCTCTCCTATCACAGCTCAGGAGGTGTGTCTCAGCTCTCCCTATCACAGCTCAGGAGGTATGTCTCAGCTGTCCCTATCACAGCTCAGGGGCGTGCCCATGCTCTCTCTATCACAGCTCAGGAGGCGTGTCCATGTTCTCCCTATCACAGCTCAGGAGGCGTGTCGATGCTCTCCCTATCACAGCTCAGGAGGTGTGTCTCAGCTCTCCCTATCACAGCTCAGGAGGTATGTCTCAGCTCTCCCTATCACAGCTCAGGAGGCGTGTCCATGCTCTCTCTATCACAGCTCAGGGGCGTGCCCATGCTCTCTCTATCACAGCTCAGGAGGCGTGTCCATGTTCTCCCTATCACAGCTCAGGGTGCGTGTCCATGTTCTCCCTATCACAGCTTAGGAGGCAGTTGAAGGATGAAACTGAGCATGTGCGGCCATCTCAGTGAGCAGGACAAAGAAATAAGAGGAAAATAAAAAAAAAACAGCAGGTGGCGCTATACAGATAAATTTTATTGATTAACTCAGTGGCTATGCTAAATTTTTAATTACATGCAATTACAAAAGTATTCAGATCCAGGTGCTGGTTTGAAAAATGTATAATATTTTTTGTGGGACAACCTCTTTAAGGCACTGTTGCCAACAATTTACAATTTCCTGGGATTCTCCCGAATTTTCAGAGACAATTCAAGCACATTTATCTTGTTCTGGCTTGAAATTAGATGTGGTTTGTGTAAACCCAAGCTGGAGGTGGATTCTCCCAGCTATGTTTGGTGCGGGGCATGTTGGTAAGTAGGAAATAAGGTGACTGTACATTTTCAGTAACTGGTGCTTCTTTGGCCGACAGCTATTCCCGAACCACTCCATATACACTCATGCCTTAAAGGCCAAGCATCCATATATTTTCAGTAGTGCCGCAAGCCCAGGAGGAGCAGAGTGGAGAATGGGAGCAGTAGTGGCTCTGGCTATAACAGTCAACCTCGGACCAGGGCAGTGGAAGGAGGCCACACCCTCTCTTCTTTTAAGGCACACCCTGATGTTGAGGCTCCTGCCTGGTCATAGTTGGGGTGCTCTTGATGTTATATGTTCAGTGTGGTGCAAGGGACAATGGCGCAGGAGTCAGTAACCAGGCCAGTGATCTGCCGTGCAGATTCTAGACCTTCTTGGTTTTTTCCCTTTTCGCTCTCTCTTTCCTGAGTGCTGTAGAACTTGTTAGGATTTTTCACTTAAGTAGATAATCTTCAGAGAAGCTGATTTTCTGGATCTTTGGTCCTGTGAGGAGCGGAGCACATGTCACACCTCTCATGTCCTATAACTCACTACAACTCTACACTCTAGACTGAGCTAGGGGCGGACCTAAGTGCACACACCTAGCTTCCTGCGGGGGCAGAATCAGGATAACTAACCCTGTCTCATCCATACCAAAGCCATGATGGGTATGAACACATAAAATACCATTACATAACATTAAATAGCATTACAGAACAAAACAAGTCCCAAGTACCTGGTTCTGGGGTACTGCAGTAGCAATAGAGGGGAACGCCCCTGCAAGACATCTCCTGCCTGGGAGGAGGATCATCAGATGTTGCAATTCAACATGCCCTTTGACGTCATCTGTCGGTAGAGAGTCGGGAGGCCCCATACACATTAGATAGTTGGCCAGCCCCACCAAATCGGCACTCTCCGCCAACTATAATCTAACATTATGGGGGCTTTTAGGGGAACACATACAAATGCTACAGTCACTGCTTTCAGAGCCACCTGCACCTGTTCCATTTTCTCTTGTCCTAGTTTTGATAAATCCCCCGGCAGGATTGTCTGGTGAGGTCCTTTAAGTAAACTGCTGACTTTTCTCCTCCACTCGCCGCTCCACAGCTGTACTCGACAAACTTTAACTCAATTATCCCTCCACTTCCTGGCTGCATAAAGTCCACTTTTAAATATTAATGTTAGAATCCTAAAGTGCAGTCAACACAGGTGAAGCGACTAAATACATAAAAGAGAAAGTCCATTTCCAGGTTCCTAAGCTGACTCTTGCACCCTCCCCCCCTCTCTCGCGGTCAGTGGCGTCTCCCTGCAGTATGTAATCAGCTGCCTCTGGAAAGTGCCATGTAATCAGGAGGTGGTTACAGTTCATTACATTGGTTAAATACTTGTCAATACAAGGACTGTAGACACAAATACATAAATACCGACGGCATCCATTATCTGCACTCTCAAGTCACTCTTCACATACGTCTGATTAGCTTACACTTGACCAACAATGATACGCTTCCCGGGAAGAAATTGAAGAGATCTTAGGGGTGTTTATCGGCATTATGTTGTATGTTGCTCTCACAGCTAGCGGTATAAATCAGCTCAATAGATTTTGTGCCTGAATAAAGAATAAAAGAACCTTGTATGAAACTTGTACCCTCGTCGCATAGGACTCTTTAGAAGGACTTCTGCTCGACCACCTTCCTCATATTACTGCTACGACATGCTGAAAACCTAAAGGAAGATCTACCAAAATAGAAAAGGAGGGGCGGATTATCCCATATAGTGCCCAAAGTTGGTTCAGTAGCATCCATACAGTTGCCTCTACCGCAGGGGCGTAGCTAAAGGCTCATGGGCCCTGGTGCAAGAGGTTCAGCTTGCCCCCCCCCCCTGCGCTGGTGCACCTAGCTTTTCTGCCGGCCAGTCAAAAATTTGCCCCCCCCCATGCCAAATTCTCACCCTAACCTTTTCCCTCTAACATTACGTTATCTGTTGCATCTGTATGTCCATTCCTATTTTTGTTTTTCGGACAAGGATAGGCATTTTACAGTGGATCTGCAAAAAACGGATGCCATACGGAACATCATCCTTTTTTTGCGGATCCCAATTTGCAGACTGCAAAACACAATGGTTAATACAGCGCCTCATACCTCTTACATCCAGTATAATACAGCGCCCCATACCTCTTACATCCAGTATAATACAGCGCCTCATACCTCTTACATCCAGTATAATACAGCGCCCATACCTCTTACATCCAGTATAATACAGCGCCCCATACCTCTTACATCCAGTATAATTACAGCGCCCCATACCTCTTACATCCAGTATAATACAGCGCCCCATACCTCTTACATCCAGTATAATACAGCGCCCCATACCTCTTACATCCAGTATAATACAGCGCCTCATACCTCTTACATCCAGTATAATACAGCGCCCCATACCTCTTACATCCAGTATAATACAGCGCCCATACCTCTTACATCCAGTATAATACAGCGCCCCATACCTCTTACATCCAGTATAATACAGCGCCCATACCTCTTACATCCAGTATAAATACAGCGCCCCATACCTCTTACATCCAGTATAATACAGCGCCTCATACCTCTTACATCCAGTATAATACAGCGCCCATACCTCTTACATCCAGTATAATACAGCGCCCCATACCTCTTACATCCAGTATAATACAGCGCCCCATACCTCTTACATCCAGTATAATACAGCGCCTCATACCTCTTACATCCAGTTATAATACAGCGCCCCATACCTCTTACATCCAGTATAATACAGCCCCATACCTCTTACATCCAGTATAATACAGCGCCCCATACCTCTTACATCCAGTATAATACAGCGCCCCATACCTCTTACATCCAGTATAATACAGCGCCCCATACCTCTTACATCCAGTATAATACAGCGCCCCATACCTCTTACATCCAGTATAATACAGCGCCCCATACCTCTTACATCCAGTATAATACAGCCGCCCATACCTCTTACATCCAGTATAAATACAGCGCCCCATACCTCTTACATCCAGTATAATACAGCGCCTCATACCTCTTACATCCAGTATAATACAGCCCCATACCTCTTACATCCAGTATAATACAGCGCCCCATACCTCTTACATCCAGTATAATACAGCGCCCCATACCTCTTACATCCAGTATAATACAGCGCCCCATACCTCTTACATCCAGTATAATACAGCGCCCATACCTCTTACATCCAGTATAATACAGCGCCCCATACCTCTTACATCCAGTATAATACAGCGCCCATACCTCTTACATCCAGTATAATACAGCGCCCCATACCTCTTACATCCAGTATAATACAGCGCCCCATACCTCTTACATCCAGTATAATACAGCGCCCCATACCTCTTACATCCAGTATAATACAGCGCCCCATACCTCTTACATCCAGTATAATACAGCGCCCCATACCTCTTACATCCAGTATAATACAGCGCCCCATACCTCTTACATCCAGTATAATACAGCGCCTCATACCTCTTACATCCAGTATAATACAGCGCCCCATACCTCTTACATCCAGTATAATACAGCGCCCCATACCTCTTACATCCAGTATAATACAGCGCCTCATACCTCTTACATCCAGTATAATACAGC